>ML103549.1:43242-61364 GCA_003697995.1 Taxidea taxus jeffersonii
AGCAGACAAGTGGTCCTAGATGAGAATGGCCACAAAGCCCATCTCTCCAGTTTTTATTCCTCAAATAAACCTGAAGAGAGCAGACCCCAGATATCAGGTCCATCCAAAAACTATCCTTCTGTTGACCAATCAGGTGGAGTGTCTCCATTTCAGAATAAGATAAATGAGCATATAAAAAGATTGCCAGTGGCAGAGACTTGCCACTATGAAAGGGACAGTACTTTACCGGCTTGGCATCATTCTTTGAATATTGGGAGTGGAGTACACATGCCTTTGGAGAAAGACAAACCTCTAATCAGTGAATCAAATTCCAACTTTAAAGTTATCTCCCTAAAAGAGAGAATGGATGAACCCAATACAGAACAGGTCTATAATCACTCTCAATTTGAGAATTTGAGAAAGTTTTGGGACTTAGGAGCCAATCCAAACAGTCAAGAAAATGTTGGGAAGAATACTAACACAGTAAGCCAAAAATATGTGGAGCCTTTTAATAGCCAGAAACACAAACAATTCAGTGACATTAAATCATCAGGAAAGAATATCCATGAAATAGGGATGCTTCCAGGTAAAAAACAAATTCTGGCAAGAGAGGAAATAGAGAAATTAAATTCAAAGCATATACTCCAGGTATTACCAGATGAAACCACATTTCCATTGGGACCATCCAGAAAGTCTACTCATCATTTGCCAGGAAAAGAGTCATCAAAGGAAAATGTGGGAAAGAATATGAAATGGTTTGTTACACCAGTGTTCAAGGAAGAAAAGGATTACTCAGACCAAGAGATTCAAGAATCCATAGTTAAAACAAGTGCTTTGTCTAAAGACTACAAAGACACTTTTAATGACAGCTTACAGAAGTTACTTTCAGAAGCTTCATCACCAGCCATGCATCCTTTGGGTGGAAAAGTTCATGGAAAACAAAAGTCTGAACCAGATATTTCTGGAAATAAAACATGGCCTCAAGATACAGATTTTGCTGAGACTGAGGGAGAAGACAAAGGACATAAGGAGAGCATTTATGAGCATGTAGACAAAACAGTAGTTCCTCCGAAGGTTAAGTCGAACACTTTGACTGCCAGTCTAGACAAACTCCTAAAGGAAGCTACTGGAACTTCACCCTGTGCCTTGCCAAGCATGTTGGAACCTGTTACCACTAGGATCAACTCTGAACCTGAAGAGGGTAGAGTTTATGAAAAAGGGATAGAAGGGACAGAATGGAGTCACAGCACATCAGCCTATCAGAAAGAGCTAATAGCTCCTTTTCCAAAGGGAAGCAAAACTTTGGTAAATACAGCTCTCTCCCAGAAATCTGAAAGTGGCGAATGCCAGCCAAGCACAGAGGATGGGTGTCAGGTAGCTGCAGAAGATTCTCACCCATCGAGTCCACCTTCCCATCTTTACAGAAAAGATTCTTTTGGGAATGTGGCCAACTCTCCCCAAGAGAGGCCTTCTTCCAGGGATGCTCATCTTTCTCCCCAGGATGAGGCATTACCTTCACGAAGGGAAATTTCAGAGACTGTAGAAGAAGTCATTCTTCCACCTAAACCTGCCTTGAATGATATAAATGCTGCATTACAAAAGCTACTGAGAGAAGCTTGCTATCCAGTGGGGAGGGATGTAGTGCCTGGGGAAGTAAAAGCAGAATTTCCTGAAGGAGTCCAGGCAGCAGGTAGCCCCCCAAATTCTACATCAGGGGCTACAATGGACGTTACAGTTCCAGACAGAGATGATTTTTGTTCCTTCAATGTAGTCCCTGATAAAACTCATAACGCTGGATCTTATTTAGCTGCCCAAGTGCCTCCATCAGAACAAACCCGTCCCTCATGTGATTCCACTGTTACTCAGTGTGGCAAAGAGTTACCTCAGGAAGTGGCAGAAGTTGTGAGGGAAACAGTTATTCAACCTAAATCAGAGTTCCTAGAATTCAGTGCTGGCTTAGAAAAACTACTGAAGGAAGCAGCTGAAACCCCCTCCTCAAAATACGAAAGTGATCCAGGGACTCTTTCTCCATCAAAGTTAACAGGTAGGACTGAGGTGTCCAGGCAAGCTGCTTCTGAATTCCATCCTGAGGAAATCAGAGAAACAGTAAAAAAGTCTGAGCCTCCATCAAGAACTGAGAGTGCTTTTGAAATTGCTTTTGAGAAACTTTTTAGAGAAGCAACTGAAGCTCAGCTCCAGGTATCAGTGAAGGAGAAAACTCCTGAGAAGGAGCCTTCCCAGTCAGAGCAGGCCAGTTTCTTGAGGACAGTAACCCATTTTGACTGGACAGGCTCAGAGGCCTCTGAAATGAAGCTTAAGAGTAATGTTTTCCAATCACAAGTCAACCAGTGTGATGAAGTGCTGGGAGGTAACAAAGGTGTGACTGATTTATCAGTAGACCTTTGTGGTTCTGAAAGTTGGGTCGAGATCCCTGGAACCCCGCAGTTCTGTGTGGAACGTAAAATAGGGATCACTAAAACTGTAAACCCCGCAGAGGACAGGGATAGTGAAAGTGAGGTTGCAGGGATTCGAGAAAAGGATTCTCAGGAGCCTGGCTTGGAAGAGGCTCCTAAAGTAATTAGTGCATCCAGACATAGGCAACCCATTCCTCTCCTGACAAACAGAGAAAACCCTCCAGAAACAAGTAATGTCGAATTGATTCTGGCATCACCTTGTAAGAGAATAGAGAAAAAAGAAGAAAAAGAAGGTTTCTCTGACTCTGATTTTTCAGGTGGAGACTTGAGTTCCAATGCAGACAGCTGGAGAAAAACCTCCAGTGAGCATTCTGAATTTTTTAACCCATTGGTTTAATGAGATGATTTAGGAAATGCTAATGTAAAAGATGATACGGTTTTTAAAACTGGGAGTAATTTGACACATGGAAATAGTGGTAAATTCTTATCATTTTAGGTCTTCCTAGCCTTTCTTAATAAAAAGCTACATTTCCTTTTATATTCTTTAGTCAATGCATTACATAGAGAAGTAAGTTTCAGTAAGTAAGAAGTAAGTTTCAGAAGTAAGAAGAAGTGTTTCAGAATCTGACTTTATTCTCAGTAACACTAGAATTGTTAGGTTTTAAGAGTATTTTATTTTATTTTAATTTTGGGTTTAGAAAGCACTTCTGAAACGTTCAAGCCAGTTTTCCTCCTAGAAATAATTTATCCTGGAAATAATTTTTTTCTTAATTGACAGTCCACACAGAAGTCTCTAATAAGATTTGTGGCCAGAAAGTGCCACACACACAAGTGGACACAAATTTCCCTTTTAGGATGAATATTTTACCACAGTAGTGGCTAAATACCAGGAACAGAGGGCAAGGCTGGAACCTTCTTTCCCTTAGAAAACTTGTGCTGTGGTGTTTTGTTGCCACCTTTTTCCTCTGTTTTCAGTCATTTGCAGAATCTACCGCATCTTCTGCAGAATCTTCTCTAGAGTACAACTTTGGTCAGATGACTTCATCTGATGCCACCTGAGGGCATCTCCTAGCCGGCTGCATTTCTTTGGCTCCAGCCTTGGCTAAGTGAATGAAGAACTTACTCGAGTACCGCATTCATCTAAGTGGGCTTCAGGGTATTGGTTTCAGCCAGGCTGGGAGCTACATGCCTTGTCTCAGTTTGCTATGGTGATGACCATGGGCATTTTAGCGGAGAAACCCAGAAGCAAATAGGAATGTGCAACTACACGATTATAGGGATGAATGATAATGGATGCCTTCTGGCTGGGACATTTTAACCACAGTTGCAAAACAGCTGGTGGTGGTCATCCTCCTAGCAGTTTAGAAAATTTGTCATTTTCTAGCGCCCCTCAGTATTGAAGAGAATGAATAAGTTTCTTGAGTGGGTGACTCGGGAGGTTTGGTTTCCTTTGTAGTAATTATAGGGCCTTCTTGAAAACGGACCAAAGGATCCAACTTTAATCCGAATTGAAGCCCCTGTTACAAAGGTTGCTGGTAAGAAGAGGAAAAGTGGAATATCAGTCTCTGAAACAGGAGTATACATCACCATGTTCAACTTGCTGAAGTAGACTTTCACTAAACTACCCCGTGAGTGAGGAGGGTAGACTGACCCATAGGAGAGCTTGTACATTTGTACTTACTCTGGAGACTTACCCCTGATGTATATAGCTTTGTTTATTGGGTATCAGCATAACTGATTGAATAGTAAAAAGCCTGTCTAAAAATGAAATCATCAGTATTAAATAACCACCCAGTCAGAGCTCAGAGAAGATATTTAAAAGTTACAAGCAAATAAGAGGTACAAAATGTTACAATTGTAGTTTTATATACTCTAACCTAAATTTTTATTTTTAAACAATTGGATGGTGGTGGACTGGAGGAGGGAGGAACTTGCTTACCATGGTACCACGATTTTGGTGAGCAACCTAACATGTTTCACTTGCGGCTGAGCTCTTTATTCAACCAATACCTCAAAATGTTCCTTAAAAATTAAAAAAAAAAAAGCCCTATGGTCAAGTACTTAATGTGCTGGGAAATTATGCACATTATTAGTATATTAATGTCTCCAAGAAGATCTGTAGTAAGAAACCTTTAAATTTGAACACAGAGCATCCCAAATCCAATTCATCTTAGAATCCGTTTGCTCTAGAATGCCTATTAACACTGGGGAGAACTGGGATGCATTTCAGGAAAGTATTGTGTATAGAAGTGGTTCCCAAATTCATTGACTCATTAATGGAATCGTTCATTGATTTAGCAACTTCTTTTTTTTTTTTAAAGTAGGCTCCATGCCCAACATGGGGCTTGAACTCATGACCTTGAGATCAAGAGTCACATGCTGTATCAGCTGAGCCAGCCAGGCGCCCCTAGCAAACATTTTTGAAGTGCCTATTGCCAGCCACTGTTCTAGGCACTAATAATGTAACAGTGATGAATGACCGTATTCAGACCAGGGTTAATCCATGATGGAGTTTCAACTATCAAAATGAAAAAGCTAAGGTGTCTAGAGATATTGTTTTTGTAACATTAGATATATTTAATTTAAAAGATTGTCCTTATTTTGAGGATATGTCCCCCTTTTTTTCCTTTGGTTCTAACATGTCTTTTTTTTCTAACATGACTTTTAAAAAATATGTAGTTATTAGCACATGATAGAGCCCCCCTACACGCTTTAAAATGACATAATAAAATAAAAAGTTGACTACCTCGTGTCATTTCCCAACATTTTGTTGGAAATTTTACTAGCTCATGAATCCCTAAGGACCTGCAATCGTTGATCTGGAGAATTCTCCCATCTGTGTACCTGATTATACACAGATGTTAAACATCTGAATCCTGCCTTCTATGGCTTTCAGCTAATTGTTTTAATGCTCCTAAAATCACTTTGTGGTTGTCTTCAAAAGCTAGAAGTGAAGTGGAAAGATTCAAAATCTGGCATAGAACAAATCATGGGCCTAAAATAGAGGTGTAGATGGCTCAGAGATCACTTTTCTACTCATGTGGTTATCTTGTTCCTTTATGATTTATGTTTGCAAATACTTCTTGACCAGGAAAATGGTTTTTAAAGGATCTGCAAAGAGTGGAGAAATTTTGCTTTTTTTTCTGAGAAGTGTTTCATAGAATAAAAGTACAGAGGCTTCTGACTTTCAGCCTACAATACCAACGTCCATTGGTTATTAAAAGTTAGGATTTTTTGGTCTTTTTTGTATTGCGCAGTGTTCAACAATTTTGTCTCGTAACAGGTTCAGAAGAAGAACCCAGTCCTGTCTTGAAAACTTTGGAAAGGAGTGCTGCTAGGAAAATGCCTTCCAAAAGTCTAGAAGACATTTCATCAGATTCACCAAGTGAGAATAAAGGTTGCCCCATTGTTCATGCCCCCCGTCTAAGCTTTAAAATGCTCATGTGCTTTTCTGTGGCCTCACTGCATGCTTTCGTGCACTGAAGCCCCTGAGGCGGGGATTAACAGATGACCATAACCTTTCCAGAGTGAGCAGAAGAAGCTCATCCCACAGTGACTGGAACCTTCAAAATAGTGCCTGAGGTTTGGTTACTAGAACACTAGGTTGCCTTGGATTGAAGAATCCTAGCTCAAGCATTTCAAGTCCAGTGAGTTTTGAAAGACTGGGGTAGCTGGTGGTTCTAGTAAGAATAGCTAACCTTTATTGAGCACCGTGTGCCAAGACGTGGCTAAGTATTTCACATGCATCATTTCATGTAACTGGCGTATGGAACCCTGCAAGAGATGATGGTTATTCCTATTTTACAGATGAAGCAAATGAAGCTCAGAGAGGTAAAGTACCTTGTTTAGTGTCACGCAGCAGAGCTGTGAATCCGAATCAATAGTCTGCTATCAAGAACACTTATGAAGTGACCATCTTATATATGACAGTGTTAGATGTCTGATGAGTTTTGCATGATACAGAGATGAGTTGGTCCCTAGCTTCCAGGACTATCCTTTCTCTTTTGTCCCTTTTTTTCACACATTTCTTTTGGATGCTGGAACTAGAAGCCCAAAGACTACCTGGTCTGCAACACATTAGGCGCACTGTCCTCCCCACAGCTGCTGCTGCAATTGGTGAAGGACTTCTTGAGTATTAACATAAAGCATTACACACACACACACACACACACACACACACACACACACACACATATATATGTATGGCTTGCAAGTCGACTTAGAGATCCTGACTTCTAGGGGGTTTGCTCTTAATTGTTTTTAAGTTAAGAGGCACCCCTAAGAGTGCAGAGGGTCATGAGAAAAGTTACTGAATGAAAGTTAATCACTGCCACACTCATATGCTTGAAAGTTGAACATTGTCATATTTAGAATATGCTTCAACTATCTGCATTTGAAACTAAAAAGTCAGAATTTTAAAAAGAAAGGGGGGAAAGCCACTCTATTAAATAATTCTTAAAAATCAGAGATTTTCAGGGCTCTGAGGACAGTATTCCCATTTTGGAATGCAGTTCTATCCCTACCAGAGATCTTGGAATCTCAGAGTTGGAAGTGACCTTGAAGGTCATCCATTTTAAACGCCCCCCAATGCAGGAATTCCCTATAAAGCCTCCCCAACAGGTGGCCAACCTCCCCACATCCGCCTGAATGCTCCCACAGAAAGCGAATCCAGCCCTTTGTTGGACCGCCCTAATTGTTCTTCCTGATGTTGGTGATGGGTCCTGAGGGGGGGGGGGACCCAAAAAACAAAAAAACTCAGCAAAAATTGTCCAGTTTGGCAAACCTCTTGTCTGTGAAGCATGGGGCTATTTCCATGGTGCAGCTTTAAAATACTCAGGAATGTGCAGGGTTAAAAAAAAAAAAATCACCATCAGCTGACGGGTATTCCTGCACGCTCCCTTCCAAATACCGATACCCACTCTCACACTAGCCTGCCAAGATTCCACTTAGCAGCTGGTCCCCAGTTACATCTCTTCAGTTGACTTCCCAAGCAAGGCTCCCAGAGGCATACACAAACGATGATGCATGCACAGAAATATTTGCTAATGACCATGGGTTTGAGAAGGTGTTAGTCATGGCTAGCATCTTACCCTTTTCCAGAAGAATAGAGAGGCTGTTGCCGCCCTGTTTTTCTCCTGCTGCTGGCCGATTGCTTGCTCTTAGCTAACCCTCTAACCCTGGGGAGTCCGTGTGCAGCAGTGTGCTGATGTAAGCTGCATCGGGGCTGAAATGGGAGCTCCCGCTATGGCACTGGTTCAAGTAGCTAATCTAAAGAGAAAGTATTTTGGGGAAGACATCTTGGTTGCACCCCTCACTGCATCTTGACTAATTGCTTCCAACTCCCGGGGCTTCCAGGGACAGTCTCATTGTTCTCTCCCACCAAGGGTCAGCCTTGTTAACCATTTGTTAATTTCTCCTGAACAGATCAAGCAAAAGTAGATAATCTGCCAGAAGAATTAGTACGTAGTGCTGAAGATGGTAAATATCTTTATGTATTTGCATGTCTGTCTGTGTATTAGGTTCTGGGGCGGTTTGGGCAGTCACCGGGATGCAGCTGTTGGATAAATAGAAGAACGTCATTTGCCACTATGTGATGAATGGTGCCTAAGTTATAAAATGGTTCTGACTCAATGCATTTAATACTGTTTATATTCTCAAGTCTTCTGCTGGTGATACTGTTGTAAGGATCGGATCAGAGACCTTTGGGAAGCGAGGGTTTCTATAAATAGGAAATTGTATTTCTATGGGTATGAGCTGATTTTTGCTACCCTGACTTGCAGAACTCCTTGTGAGAGCGGCAGGAAGCGTCGGGTGGGTACTGGGTTAAGTTATTCCTGTATTTTTCTCATGTCTCAGCATTTGGAGCTCTCTGGGCATAGCTGGTAAAGCTTTAAATTCAAAGGGAAGAGTCCCAGAACCAGAGTCAGGATCCTGGCTTGGCTCATTTAAATAGCTAAATATAGACTGAGGTAAAATTAACTGGTTCTGAATATTAAGGAGCCCAGAAGATCTTGAAGTTTGTCAACGGATTGAGTATTACGTGGTTCACTTATAAAATATACAGGGTAATAGTGGTATAGTGGGGGAAGGGATGGAAATGAGTCTGATTTTTATAGTTGAGCATTTATGCAAATGTGTAATTTATATTTGTACACCAGAATTGTGTTTTCTAAATTGCCTTTACTATAATAATAAAAAATGTGTATGAACTGAGCTTTCCCCATAAAATGTAGCATCAGAACTCCTCAAAGGTCATTGCTTACTTTTGTGTCATAGTTTTGTCTTTCTCATTTTATGCTTACAACAACTTTGTGGAAGTAGGCGGGGCAGGGATTTTCATTTACTGATAAGAAAAGCTCAGAGAAATGAGGTGACTTGTCCAAGATCCTATAGCTAGTTGGTCAGTGGGGGGCGGGGGGTGGAGGAGGTGGTAACAACTAGAAGCTCAACTTCGTTACTCCTAATGCAGTGCTCCTTCCATCTCCCAAGCTATGTGTGGCTCAGTGACTTAGTGGAAAGATGCCAGACATCTCCTATGCTGGATGTTGGATTTTTAGTTGAATAGGAGACCCCTAAAGGAGCTAACGAAGAGTCACTCTGGGGAACAGATAAAAAAGCAAGGTGAAAACCTGTCAGATGTATTCTGCAGTCTCTGTTGTGAAACTGACATGTGAGCCTTACTTTCATGTCTCTTTAATCCTTCTTGTAAAATGGTATTTATTCTCAATGTTGCTTTTCTGAGTAGATCAAAAAGCAGATCAGGAACCAGACACAAATGAGTGCATACCAGGAAGTGAGTAGCAGGATCTTTCTCACAAATGACTAAATGTTGCCACTTTACATGGTGTTAAATATACTGAAATAACTAACACTATTAATCACGCAGTATTTGCTATTGGTACTAAAACTCCTGCAGCTTACAAAACTATTTCATTCTGATGAGGGTTTTATTAAAAAACATTTTCTTGCAGCCAGTATTGAAAGATTAATCTGTGGTTCTGCTGGGGAAGAGTTACATATTTTAAATTTTTTATGTAGACATATATATGTACTATATATAAATATATATATGTAATTGCTGGGTAGTATTGTACTTCTGTAAGTCTCTCTACCCTTTGAGTCTTTCCTTAAAATGAAGTTGGCACCTTCTGTTATCACTTGGCTTTATGTTGCAGTCTGGTCTTGAGTACTGGATTTCTTGTGGCCTTTACATAAGACTGTAGACATAAACAGTTTATAATGTATTTGGACCTAAGAAAGAATTGTGCTTTTATAGTTAGTGTGCATTATGGTTGTGTATGCCTCTCTCCATACCTATGGAAGCAAACTGTATCATGTCCATGGTTTAAGCTCTGAGGTTCAAAGCAGGACTCAATTTATATTCAACCTATAAAGCAAGTGAACATCTGGATCTTAAGAAATAAGTGTATACTTATAAGTGTATACTTGTGGTGGCTAATGTCCCCCCACTAATTAATATTCACCACCAGTCAAAGATAATGATTGTTTACTCTTTTCTGTTCAATCTTAAGACTGCTGTACTTAACGCTGACTTCTGTCTCTGGGACAAATAGCACATTAAAAAGGTGTCTGTGGGGCCCAGCAAAGCATGCGGATATGCATTTGTGTCTTAGCTTCCCAGTTTCAGCCTAGTTGCATAATGCTGAGCGCTGGAGGTATGAAGATAATGATACACATGTCTGCCTTTAGGAGAGCACGAGATTTTTTTAATAGTTGCCCAATAGTCTGGATGTGCTAATAAGTCTTAATGAGAAGAGCAGCTAAGTGAAGGAGCCATTTGATAGAGAAACAAGGTTTCTCTAACATCTTAAGGCTGATGCTTGAAGGTCCTGACATCTAGCCTGAAATCTGAAACTTTGCTCGAGAGGTCTGCCTGCCAGAGATGAAGGTGCTGAGCTTTGGCCCATGACCTGACCAGTTCTGAAGAAGTACCTAGGCAAAAAGACAATCCAGGTTTTGGTCCCTGTTGCATGTTCTCTGCCCAGCTGCTGCAGAGGAACCAAGACTTCTGTCCCTCAGGGGTGTTGGGTAAAGAGGTTTCTCCAGTTGCTTTTGAAGTGGCAGATACTCAAGTTTGGCCATTTTGTTTTTATCTTGTTAGGTTTTGTTCAACATTTAGCCCAAGGAGTGAAAACAACACATGGTCATGGACATATATGCCAATGTATCTGTGTCTTTGCTCATGACCTAGCTTAGTTAGGTCAAGCCACATAGGCTAATCATGGGCTGAATTCTGGTGGATTAATTTCTCTCTTTTTTATGGTATTTTCCAAGATGACTCTTTTTTTCCCCCCAAGATGACTCTTAATGTATGGGCTGAGATTATTTCTTTCCACTACTGAAGAGTATATTTTTACCACAAAACAAAATTGAAATACATGATCAAGACATAAATTACTAGAGCCTAATATTTGTGAAACTGGCTACATTTGAGTAGCAGATGTAAATTTTGAAAATAATAGGGAGCAGTATTATGATAAAAAGTTTTTGCATACTCATTGGGCTCTACTGTGTCCTCATGGGACCTAACCTTATACTCCTGCAGTGCAAGTCACCCAGATATACCCACATACACATTACTGTTTAATGAGTAGTGATTAAAGCAGGTATCATCTTGTGAGTCACTATAAATGGATTTTGATGCATTTGAGAGCCAAAGGCTAGATGAGAACTACTATGTGGATAAGCAAATATTTATTATGTATAGTTCAATTTTCAGTTATCCTTCATTAATTTTCTTTTAACTGAAGATTAATTTAGCTAATGCTTAGGGCTGAATTTGAGCCTTTTGAGTTATATATAGAAATCTAATTTTAGTTTTATCTATTTTTCTGGTATCTCTTTCACTGGTAAAAACCAAGACAGTATATTTGTATCACATCAAAAAGGTAATTTAAACATTATCAGATAATACTTACTTTTTAGCACATAATTATATAGAGCATACTCTGTGCTGGGCACTGTTCTAAGGGCCTTGAAACATACTAACTCATTCAGTATGCAAGCTCTGATTCACCATAAGAAAAGCTTAGACAGCAATTTTTAGATAAAGAAGGAAATAGGTTTCTAACTAGAGTTATGCAAATGAGGAATAGAATTCATCATCTCATTGTGACTTCCACATATATCCTTACTGTATCAAAAGGTATCTAAATAAGGTGTCTGATACCTTTCTATCACAAAAATATCTAAATAATCTGTTTTCAAAACATAGTTTGAGCTCATAGTCTTTCTTAACCTGAGTGAGAAACATTATCAGAGAAGTAATCCCCACAATCACTGAACAAACAAGCCTTCCCTTCCACACTCAAATGCCAGGATACTGTTATGAATGAGTTGTGTCCAGAGATCCTTGCTGTCCAATGAAGTAGTTTTCCAGCCTGTGGCATGTTTTAAAAATACATCCAAAGGAGATGAACCAATAATTCACACATCTTGTAGTTCCAGTCTCTGGTGTGGGAAACAAGTGAGCGCCCATTCACAATGGCAGTATGTTTTAATATACTTCAAATCCAGCTCCAGATTAATGAAAACTAACGGTCTTTAATTGTTATTTTCCATTGGTTCAACTCCTTGCCAGTTCTCTGTATAATTTATGAAAACTGCATGTTGCTTATCTTATCCTGTGCATGTGAACTATTGTGCCTTTAACCTTTTTGCAAAAATATCTTGTTCATAGATGAAAGAAAAGTGTGTTTTCAACTTATGCTTTATGTTTGTTTGATAACCTGAGGATAATTTTGAATGGAAATGCTGCTGTTTAGTTTCCACAGTGCCTTCACAACCTGATAATCCATTTTCCCACCCTGACAAACTCAAAAGGATGAGCAAGTCCGTTCCAGCATTTCTCCAAGATGAGGCAAGTTTGTCTTCTGTAATTTCAGAAAAATAGAACCAAAGAGGTGCATTTGCTATGCCAAGGTTGGTGTGTTTGTATTCAGTGATGGCAGAGACCAAAGAGGTCAGCAGGACTGACCCTTGCCTTTCCTATCAATAGAGGCAGTGTTGTTGATCCTGGAACACGGCATGGCATGTCTCATTTGACTCAAACAGTAACTCATTTTGGTGGTGAAGTAAAATTGCATTGATTTTTGGAATGTGACTTTTGTTTCAAAGTGGGTACAAAATAAGAAACCCAGGCAGAAATATGTTGGCTTAAGCTAACCACTCTGTAGTTTCCAGTAGAGCTGATCTATGAGAGCTTCATCTAGGTAGCATGAATAGCTTGGAAGCATTTGTTAAAGTAGTAAAGTGACAAGGACACAACAGACCTTAAGGATATCTGTTGGGTGTAGGAGGTTGACATACATTATCTCATTCCATCGTCCAACATGCCTGCAGGCACCATCATTATTACCAGGTATTAAGGAGGCACTGCGAGAGGTGAGTAACCTCACTAAGCTAGAAAGGGGTGGAACCAGGATGGAGCCTACATCTGATTATCATGGTTAGCCATTATACCTGCTGTCTCAGGCTGGAACAGGATTATTATCTTGCTATTCACTCAGTACTTTGTAAACATCAGACACTTAATATTCATTCTGACATCTAACTTTCACCAACTAAACATGGTTGGTACAATTTTCTCCATTTTTTAAAAGAGGGAAGTGCTTGAGAGAGGTTAAACCACTTTCCCCCAAATCCAACAGCTGCTAAAAAGTCAATCTAGGACTTTAATTCAGGTCCTTTGACTTAATTAAGATTCCATGTTGTGGGCGGAGCGATGGGGTTAAACAAGGAAGGGATGGGGAAGAAGGAGGACACTTGTGATGAGCCCCGGGTGATGTATGGAATTGTTGAATCACTATATTGAGCACTTGAAACTAATATAACACTGGATGTTAACTAATCAGAATTAAAATAAAAACTTAAAAAGCAAACAAACAAAAATTCCATGTTCTAGCCAGAGTAGTTAGGGTCTTGGAGTCAGACATTCCTAGTGCTGGCTGTGCTACTAATTTGGTGTGTGTAACTCCAGACAAGTTCCTTAATGTCCCTGAGTCTGGTCTCCTAGTCCTGTCTCATTAGGCTGTGAGGAGTCAGCAAGATAACGTGGGGGAAACATACAGTGGGGTGCCTGCACATGGTGAATACCAGTAAATCCTAGCTGTTACTATTTGCAGTTTGGGTCTGATTTTTGAGGGTGAAGTAAAAAGCATTATCCTCAAATACTCTCTTACTAGATGAAAGGTGAAGAAAGTTCTAGACAGCACACAAATCAGGTACAGCCTCCCTGACCTCCTGGGCACCTCTCTGTCTATTCTTGGGCCTTAGATGAGCTATATCTGCAAATTCATACCCTTCCATATGCTTACCAGCTCATGTTACAGTTCCTTTGAAACGAATCACTCATTCTTTGAGACTAAATCATTAGTTGGAAGCCAACAGTAGACAGACAGCCTCATGGAGTTCCTGATTTCACATCTTTGTAAATAGGCTTTGGTCTTGGTTGGTCATATGAACGAGGTGTGTAATTACTTAAGAGGCAAACGACCCCAGGTCCTGGTCTTCCATTTTTCTCTTCCATCAGTTTTAATGTGCCACCTCATAGTTCCACACAATACAGAGTCCAAATTGTTTGAGTTTGTGTATCAGAGATGCCAAATGAAGCTGTAGAATTTTACCTTTCAAAGCACGTGGGTCAGACTGAATGTTAAAGAAAATGGACATGAAACCAGGCCTTGCTCCTCCGTCCACTCTCTCTTCGAGGCTTAGCATCAGTCATGTTCATTGAATTCCTGCTACGTGGAAGTCGGCGTTCCAGTTCAACAAGACAGGATCCCATCCCTCAGTAATTCACTAGTGACCTGATACACTAGGTAGAGCATAGTACATGCTGAAATAGAGGGAAACAGTACATGCCGCCAGCATGTGGGGAGAGAAGGTGATAATGGACACATGGTGGTGGGGGTTTTTTTAATCCTTGAGGGAGGGTTTCTTATCCATATAAGTGATAAATTTCATTTTTCTTTAACTCCTTCCTTAATCTGCATTAGAATTGGCATCTGTTTTATGATACATAATTGCATGGCCCTGGGAGACGTTGGCATGTACTAACTCCTCCATAAAGGTGTTTCCCTAACTCCACTGAACTGCTCCAAAAACTCTCTAACCTCCAAAGGAGCTCATTCTGAATCATAGATTTTTAAAGCTACCATCTAGTAAACTTTAGCTCTAAAGATAATAAAATGTATTATTGCCACTTTTTTTTTCGAACTAGGTAAATATTTCCTGGGACATATTTAAAATAAGTATTTTGTTACTTTTTTTTTCAAAAAATGTATTAAAATCTAGTGTGGGTAGAATTGAATATACTCAAATAAATATAATTTAATATATACTTCCCTAAAGCAATAAAAAGATAAACACAATAGCACTACAGAATTACATAAGAGGTGGTTCAAAGTTTTTAAAATTTGTGTATATAACTTTTAGTTTAAACAGATCACACTAGCATTTATTTTTTCTAGTTTAATAGTGTCTCCAGTAAAAGATTTGATTTTTAGGGATGTTAAGGCTGTGTTAATAATGAGAGGAATTAAGCATGACATTTTATATTTTGACAGTAAATCTTAGACCGTTTGTTGTCTGGGTAAAGTTAATTTCTCATATATATCAATAAAGTTCTCCACATAACAGAAATGCACAATATTAAGAGAGTGACAAGAAAGCTCGCAGCAGTGCTTAGTTCTATAGCATCCTGCGCCCACCTTGGAGGTAAAAAAAACAAATCACTTTGTTCTTTGGGTAGCAAAGCCCTGCCGTTCTCCTTAGGTGAGGTCCATGATAGACCACCCACTTCATCCCAACTCCAGTTTCCTGGTGATTAGCACGAGTGTCCTTTGAGCTTCAGAAATGTTCATAGATCTCTGGGATACCAAGGAATCACGTTTTTCCAAGGAGAGATGCTGACCTTCACTCATTCTGAATTTAAATTTTGTGTATCTTATATGATGTTTTGTAGAGTGATGACAGAGAAACAGATACAGCCTCAGAGAGCAGTTACCACTTCAGCAGACACAAGAAGAGCCCGAGCTCTTTAACCAATCTTAGCAGCTCCTCTGGCATGACGTCCCTGTCTTCTGTATGTAAACAAAGCCTCCGTGTTAATATCTCTCCGCTTCTCTGAACCTTGCTCTGCCATGCTCCATGCTTGCTATAAAGTGGCCTCCTGTTGTATTTCCCAGATTCCAAGCGCACAAGCTTTTTCTCTAACCTGCAATTAGCTTCTGGCTAGCTAAATCTTTGTTTTTCTTTTTTTAAGCATAGAAAGAGTTCATACCCATTATAAATGATTTTTTTATGTAAATACTTCAAAAATAAACCCAAATTCCTAACAAGATGAATGGCTACATTTTTTTGTGCAATAAATGGGGTAATTTTTGTAAAGTCTACTTGTATCAGATATATTTTATATTTTTGTTCGCAGGTATAGAATTGTGCCTGCCTTTTGGCAAACCTGATGAATAAAAGTACTGATTCACATAAAAGAATAGAAGTGACTCTTTGCCTTATGGAAGGATTCAGAACAGGATTTGTATTTTTATTAATATTTTTAAGATTTTTATTTATTGATTTGACAGAGAAGGACATAGCAAGAGAGGAAACACAGCAGGGGGAGTGGGGGAGGGAGAAGCAGGCTTCCTGCTGAGCAGGGAACCCAATGTGGGGCTCGATCCCAGGACCCTGGAATCATGACCTGAGCTAAAGGCAGATGCTTAACGACTGAGCAACCCAGGTGCCCCTCACAACAGGATTTTTAAAAGGAAAGCTCCTTAACTATAGTTGTTCAGGTTCAATGTAGAAAATTTGACTTTACCTGGAACTTCTTTCATAACATGAGGTCATCGTGTGCATGCAGTATGTGTGTAGAAATACATGTATGAAATATACCCACATACATTTATCCAGATAGTTCTCTGATACACACACTATCTCACCAGGTATGCTAACCAAATGATAAAGCTGCCCTTAAATTTTTACTAGCCTCCCGTTTTTCAAACTTTAAAAAGAAATCTGTTTAAATTGAATTTCTGCTGATGATCCTTAAATGTATGGCCTTGGGAAGGCTTTCAGCTGTCTTCATCAATCATCCATTCTTTACCCTTCCTGACCTGTAAAGGCGTATGGCCCACTAAGCATTTTCCTAGATTCAGTGGATGGGTAACATAGTAAGATTCCTTTTTAGTGCCTTGGAAATTTGATAGAGCAATGTGTCACTCTGATTTGTTACTCTCTGTACACTCTGATAGAGCAATGTGTCCCTGGGGTTTCTCACATCCTCTTTCTTTATGATCTTAAATACTAAGCATGCCTAAAAATGGAACTCTGAATGCCCCCTACCATAAAATCCCCTTGCTTTGGAAATGAGCCAGCATCTAAATAACTTTGCATTTTCACTTGTCATCTGTATATTTTAGAGGCAACTTTAAAAAAAAACATTAGTCATGTCATATACCGTGTCAGGTTGTTGGTTTTGGTCTGTCTTTATGCCCTATTACCTGCTTTAAATGCAAACTAGAGAAATAGTAGCAAGCCAAGGTCATATTTGTGATCCTTGCATTGGGTCCATGAACAAGATAGGAAAAAACACTGTGTGTTTCCGATGCCTTCAGGTAAGCGGCAGTGTGATGAGCGTTTACAGTGGAGACTTTGGCAATCTGGAAGTGAAAGGAAATATTCAGTTTGCAATCGACTATGTGGACTCACTGAAGGAGTTACATGTCTTTGTGGCTCAGTGTAAAGACTTAGCAGCAGCGGATGTTAAAAAACAGCGCTCAGACCCGTAAGTACAATTTGGAGTCACTGTTTTCTCTCAGTTATTCGTAGTCTTAGAGAAATTGGGAAAGAGAAATTAAAGGGTGGATATGTGTGTGACTGTGCCAAAAAGAAATGTTTGAGAAGAAAAATTGGGGGGAAATGATGTTTTCTTTACTCTATAAATATGCCAAACTTAATAAACTATAAAAATGTGAGAGAAGCAGAAAATATTTCAAGAAGAGGGGACCTTTGAGGCCATCTTGTCCCATTCATTCTTCTAACAGATAAGGAAAGCAGGGCCAGAGAAGATAAATGACCTATTTATATAAATTCAGAGCATCAGCTTCAAAATGGGGAATGAGGGCTTGAACCCCAATCTCTTTCCATGACACTCAAACTTCTATAAAATTAGAGACCTGTCAGGCCATACTTGAGAATGTTCAGTGGTGTGGAAACAGTTAAGATTCTAGAATGAAGTAGTTTCTAAATTTAGATTATATTTTACAGAAGAACTTTGGGGGGGATTACCAGCTCATCTTTTAGATCACAGACTTAATTGAATTTCAGTTTATTTGCAAAAGTTAAATGGTATTCTTCACTTTCCCTGTGAGGAAGTCAGATTCTTAATTATTTTGCTAGCATAGGCCCAATCCTTTATGCTTTTATTATCAAAACAGCTGGGGTCAGTATCCTTTTCTCCCCCATTGAATATGGCTTGCTTACGTATGTGCTGAGATCAATTTTTGTTTTCAAAAATCAGTAACAAGGGACGCCTGCGTGGCTCAGTGGGTTAAGCCTCTGCCTTCAGCTCAGGTCATGGTCTCAGGGTACTGGGATCGAGTCCCACATTGGGCTCTCTGCTCAGCGGCGAGCCTGCTTCTCCGTCTCTCTCTGCCTGCCTCTCTGTCTACTTGTGATCTCTCTCTCACTGTCAAATAAATAAATAAA
>ML103549.1:61764-97704 GCA_003697995.1 Taxidea taxus jeffersonii
AAATAAATAAATAAAATCTTTAAAAAAAAACCCCAAAAAAACCACTTTCAAAAATCAGTAACAATACTTTTTAAAGAAGTTCTGCAAGCACCAAAGCCTTTTCTCAATAGGAAACAAGCCAGTATAATTGAGCACTACATTATAGGTCTGTCTGCCTCACCCCTTACGTCAGGTAAGGCCAAAGGAAGAATGGATTCAGGAAATAGTCTTTAAAATTTTTCAAAACAGTATAAAATGACCAGTTCTGTTGCATGTGTTTAAAATTTTAAGTATAAAGGGTGTTGCTGAGAACATTCATTACTTAACTGCTCTTCTTACTGTCATGAAATAATTATTTCTGTCAATTACCAATGCATTTTTTAAGGCAGAGATGGAAACATCACTTTTACTTTCTCTAACCTTCTTGTCTGTCTACTTCTCTTTTTAGATATGTGAAGACCTATTTGTTACCAGACAAGGGCAAAATGGGCAAGAAGAAAACACTTGTAGTGAAGAAGACTTTGAATCCTGTGTATAACGAGATACTAAGGGTATCTATGAACTGTCTGTCTAGGAAAATCCTAAATGATGAGCTGTCATTGTGATTTTTGTGTCGATAGCTGTGTCTTCTTGGGTAGTATCTCTACAGATGAAGTCAGTCATGGACAGAGAAGAAGGGAAAGGATAAACATGTTCTGAGACACTGCTTTGCATGAGACCATACACCATGAACATTGTATGCCTTCTCTCCCTCACTCCCTCCATACCCACCAGGAGTGTATATTACTTGCCCCTCGCACATGAGACTTAGAGAAACAAAGACGTTTGCTCGAAGATACGTAACTGAAAACATGGATCACTATAACCAAAAGAGCTACCAGAATTGTAATTCTGATCACGTTATTGCTCTGCCTACAATCTTTTAGGATTTCCGTTACCCTTAGAGGCAAGTCCCACTTGTCCATGCCACCAGACCCTTCACAACCCAAGCTGTAGCCTCCTCTTTCCATTTTCAGAGTCTCGGTTTAGGTCACCCTGATTACTTTCTGTTCTTTGGAGGAACGAAGCACATTTTCTCACACTCCTGGACCTGGTGTTCTATCAGTCTGGAGAATTATTTCCCACATTCTATCCTGAACTACCTCCTCCAGCCTTAAATGCCTCTTCCTATGAGAGGCTGTCCTTAACCCCTCAATTCCCACCCTGGGTCTGCTGCCTCAGGCACCTTGTTTTAGATAAGGCTTTGTTAACACTCTGCAATTTAACTACTGGCTTCATTGTCTGTTTTCCCATTAAACTGTAAGTTCCAGGTAGGCAGACAGGGACCAACTCCATGTCTTTTATCAGCTGTGTGCTTTTGGGCAAATGACTTAACTTGTCTGTTCTTCAGATCTGCCAAAGGCAGGTAATATTAGTACCTGCCTCTGTGCTTTAGCAGTTGTGAACATTAAGAGTTAATAGGTGGAAAGTGTTTAGGATACATTAAACACATGAACATTGACCTTTAGTACAGTGTCTGGATAGATACTCAAAAAATGTTTATTGGAAGGAGAGATAGATGGATATAGAAAGTAGGCATAGAAAGTATGCCTGGCTCAAATACCCATATTCCTTTTCCCCCCAGACTGCTTAAGGCTGCCTTAGTCATGATAATGTAAAACTACAAATATACAAAGTGGTCCTCATTTCCCCTGTCTGAAAAGTCTGTCCCACTATTTGATTATTCTCTGAGGAAAAAGTCAGAATTAAATTAATTTTCAGCCCTTCATGGGTCAGTTTTTTATGGATTTTCTGTAGCCACTTTTTAATTACAGTTTGACTATGATATACCTCAGTACCCTAGCTATTTCTGGGTCAGCTACTTCAACCCTATACTCAGGAAAAGCCAGCTAATTTAACTGGTAAACTTAGGGAAAGGCAAGCCCACTACAGCCAAAATGGATATTCAAGTAGTACATAATAAAGCCAAATAGAGATTATTTTTAGATTAGAAGTACTATTATCCCTTCCATGATTATATATAATCTAGGATTGACTGTATTTTAGATGAAAAACTGTCAGGATGCCAAATATTTTCCACTTAACCATATGAAGGAGGAAAAAACAAATATATTTTCTCTAGAAAAATACCTTGTTGTTGCAGGACATCTATAGCGGGAGATGTTGTGTGTAAATGAGAGCAAGTGATATATGGGAATTCTCTGTACTTTCTGCTTAATTTTGTTATAAATCTAAAACTGCTCTAAAAAATAGAGTCTATTAGAAAAAATACCTTGTCTTTAGGTAGAAAACAGACCACAGGATTAAGCTTCATTAGTGTTTTTAGGCTGAATTGGGTTTATGTTATATCTAGTTTGAACTAAAAACATCCAGCAAAAATGAATAGTTGGCTTTTGTTTTCAGAGAGCTATTACTGGCTATGATATTTGAACTGTGGTTTGCTTTTCCAGAAGCAGAAAGAAAATCAGCTTTTGTGAAAGATGGATTTAGCTCTTTGAAACAAGATACTTAGAATAAGATGACTTTGCAATATTTTTGAGACTTGAAACCTAACAAATGAGAAAACCTGATCTGCACAGATGATTTTTCTCTTCATCTCTGTGTCATAACTTTGGTTATAAAATAATAATATTCACCACTTTAATTTCCTTCTTTGATCTGCAGTATAAAATTGAAAAACAAATATTAAAAACACAAAAGTTGAACCTCTCCGTTTGGCATCGGGATACATTTAAGCGCAATAGTTTTCTAGGGGAAGTGGAACTTGACTTGGAAACTTGGGACTGGGACAACAAACAAAATAAACAATTGAAGTGGTACCCTCTGAAGCGAAAGGTATGTGCAGACTTGGTTGATTGGTTGGTTGGCTGTTTGGGGATCTAATGTATAAGAGAAAGCTACTATAGTTGTATTTTAATTCATAATGGTTATCCATAGTTTGGGATAATCGTATCCTTTCATTTGTACCATATGTCTCTCTCTCCTTTTATTTTATTGTTTTTTTTAGAGAGAGAGAGCCTGTGCAAGTGTGTGGAGCTAAGAGAGATAGAGAGGGAGAGAGAGAATCTTAAGCGGATTCCACGCTCAGTGTGGAACCCTACACAGGTCTCAATCTCACGGCCCTGAGATCATGACCTGAGCCAAAATCTAGAGTGGGATGCTTAGCTGACTGAGCCACGCAGGCACCCCTGTACCATATGTTTGTTATGCTCTTTCCAATATTTTCTATTCTTTTTCTTTTTTCCTCTCTAGATTTCAGGCTGGCTAGTTTTTGCTAACTTATCTTTCAGTTTAATAGTTTTCTTGTCTGCTATGTCTAAAACACCCATCTTACAAGTCCTCAACATTATATTTTACAGATTTATATTTTCATTTGATTTTTTTATAGACCACTTCTCTGCTAAAATTCTCTATCTTAATGTTATCTTTATGAACATATTAGTTAAAGTAATTTAAGGTATATATCTGAAAATGGAGTATCTTAAACATTTATAAGTTTCTTTTATCTAATTTTTTAATCTTGGTTTGGTCATTTCGTCCTTTGTCCTGGTATGCCTGTTTATTTTTTATTGCACACTAGACATTGTATATTAAAAACTTTAGGCATACTTTGAGAGGATTTACTTTTGTTTCTAACACACAGAGTAGGGATAGACAATCTAATCTGAGAATGAACTGACTAGAAGCTGGGGTTCAGTTTTCATGTGGTCCAATGTAGTTTTTGCTTGCCCATATCCCTAGGCTACAGCTTTTCGGAGGTTCTAAGTGAAAGCCTAGAGAAGTAGTTCTCAAATGTTACCATCCGTCCAGTTCTCCTGAAGGACTTATTAAAGCACAGATTTTCAGGCCCTATTCCCAAGGTTTCTGAGCTGGTAAGATCTGGGCCCAAGAATATGCATTTTCAAGAAGTTCCTAGGCATTGCTGATTGCTGATGTAGAGTATGGCTTGGGGACCATACGCTGAGAGCCGCTGATCAGGGGTATTTTCTAAGGCTATTCCTTGCTGGCTGTGGACTCCAATTTTTGTCTCCCCAGCCCCACAAGATGGGCAAAAGCTCTGCTCGAGCTTCTTAGTCTCTTTCATTTAGGCTTTTTTCTGGTTTGGCGCTACTTAAAAATAGCTGATGCCTCAACATGAAAAGCAGAGAATGTCAGGCTCAAAGATTTTGTCCACTTGAGTCCTATCTATATTAATAATTCTTCAGCTCCTTTAAATAAATTTGTTTAATTTAGTTTTTTTTATTATTCTCAGTGTGAGGGTGAGTATGAGCCTAGCTAGAAGTCATAAATAGCAACAATACAAATCATTGTTTAGTATCTACATAATACAGCACCTTGACTTAAGAAATGGCTCCCAGATATTGCATCAAAATCACCTGAAGCACTTATTCCTAGTCTTACCCAAGACTCACTGGGTGTGAATTCCTTAGAAGTGTCAAGACCTTTTCCTTTTAAACTAATGTCAGTTGCATTTCTGATGCATGACCATGCTTTGACAATAAGGCTCTAAAGGACCAGAATCTGAAAATAAAACCATCTCTCTTAAACTCACAACAGACATATGTTTTTAAAATTATTGTCCAGTCTTCGTTATTCTTAGAGACATCACATCATGTGATCTGAAATAATCAGGTTAATACAGCTTTGAAAATGTAATGTTTGGCTTTTCTTCCCCCTACTTTCCCACATTCTTCTTACTCAAAGAAAATAATACAAATAAATAGTTTTATGTGCTGGCTGGGTGACCAATAAAAAAAATGTCTGTTTTTATAAAAACCAAAGTGTCCCAGAACATTTCTCCTCTACCCAAGCAAGCCATTCTGATTTCTGTACTATCTGTGAGACTAAAGGCTGTTTTTTGGATACCAAGCAAGTTTTTTTCAAGATACACAACATAGCTTTCCCAGATATCAAAGCCAACAATTTAGCTCTGATGGGGAAGGAATTTTTAATCCATGGCACTCATGGTTAATACATAGTTGCAGAATTGGAGCAGTTACGCTCCTATAACAGAGTACCAACAAACAGTAAAGTCGTTTGTGTCTTACACCTACTAACAGCCTTCATTTTCCAGACAGCACCGAGTGCCCTTGAAGCGGAAAACAGAGGTGAAATGAAGTTAGCTCTCCAGTATGTCCCAGAGCCAATTCCTGGTATGTAATGACTTTCATCCAGGTTTGTGCCCCTTCCTGATTCTTTCCCTCTCCAAGGATTTCTTTGGACTCTGTGATATTTTCAAAGGTGAACCCCTAAGCAAATTTGTTGACTTAGTAATTCTGTGGACCAAATGAGTCCATTTACAGTTGACAAATTCTTTTTTTTTTTATTGTGGCAAAAACACAAAACATAAAATTTGCCATCTTAGCCATTTTTAAGTGTACCCTTTGTAGTCAACAACAATGTGTTAAGTATATTCACATTGTTATGAAGCAGAGCTCTAGCAATTTTTCACCTTGCATATCAGAAACTCTGTATCCATTAAACTATACCCTCACCTTGTCCTTCTCCCAACCCCTGGTAACTACTATTTTTTTTTTTTAAGATTTTATTTATTTATTTGTTAGAGAGAGAGAGAGAGAGAGCACAGGCAGACAGAGAGGCAGGCAGAGGCAGAGGGAGAAGCAGGCTCCCTGCTGAACAAGGAGCCTGATGTGGGACTCAATCCCAGGATGCTGGGATCATGACCTGAGCCGAAGGCAGCCGCTTAACCAACTGAGCCACCCAGGCGTCCCCCTGGTAACTACTATTATACCTTCTTTTTCCATGAAAAAAAAATCCTCATTTTACAAAATTCTCTAGTTTACAGATCTTGTTTTAATTTTCACCTCACTCTCCAAAAAGTGAGAGAATAAAATCTGCACAAAGTGAGTGGCCTTTTCCGTATTCAGAATTTGGACCTATTGGTAGTGTTAGGGTAAGAATGGACCCTGAGTGTTTTTTACAGGTGAGAATTAGAAAGATTCTTACAGGGGCACCTCGGTGGTTCAGTGGGTTAAAGCCTCTGCCTTCGGCTCAGATCATGATCTGAGGGATCTGTGAGATTGAGCCCCAAATCGGGCTCTCTGCTCTGCAGGGAGCCTGCTTCCTCCTCTTTGCCTGCCTCTCTGCCTACTCGTGATCTCTGTCTGTCAACTAAATAAATCTTAAAAAAAAAAAAAAAGAAAGAAAGATTCTTACAGAGCCCCTAGGAAATTAGAGCTCATTGGCTCTCCATTCTCAAGGCATCAGCAGGGCAGAAATCTTTTTCCTCAAGGTTACCAATTGCATCCTTAATGTTAGGGCTTCGGGTCTACAGCCCCATTAAAGAGCAAGAGACTAGCAAGAAATGAATGCCAGCCCCCTCTCTCTTCCCAAGAAGTTCCCCAAGTTTTTCTCCTTAAGAACCTATATGCATGGGGTGCCTGGGTGGCTCAGATGGTTAGGCATCTGCCTTTGGCTCAGGTCGTGATCCCAGGGACCTGGGATCGAAACTCTGCACCAGGTTCCCGCTCAGCGGAAAGCCTGCTTTCCCTCTTCCACTCCACCTCCTTGTGTTCCTGCTCTCACTGTCTCTCTCGCTCTCTGTCAAATAAATAAATAAAATCTTAAAAAAAAAAAAAAGAATCTACATGATTGTTATGACTGAAATCAGAGGTTGCAACTCATATGTTTTCAGTAACCAAGCAGTGAAACTTGCGGGATGAAAAAAATAATGGATGGTAAAGGCAGTGATTGAACTGGAGAAAGGCATTCTAATTCAGTTAAAAGAAAAAAAAAAAGAATTGGCGAGTAAGCAAAACATATCTTTAGGCCCATATGGCTGCCAGACCACCTTGTTGTTACTTCTGGATCTTACCAAAAGGCAGATTTCCTTAATATATATAATTTGTATCCTATCATTTATGGTCCACATGCATAGAAATTCTGCCAATATCCTTTCCTCCACTATCATTTCTTGGTTGGGGGGAGGGCAAAGGGGACAATGTGTTGTGATGGGCTCTACCTTGTCTGACCTTTTGCTCATGAAGATTTTCTACCCTGGAATGGCTTCCTTTTCTCCAGATCTTTGGATAGCTTGAGAAGAAGTCCCATCTTTTCCATAAAACTTTTCCTGGCTATACCCTTTCACCCTCACTGATCGCATCATCATTTAGAACATTACAGTGAGAACTTGGCATTTCATTCTGTATTACATTTTTATAGTTTTTATATGAATTACTCTGTTTAGTAATTTGATGAGGCATAGATTTCTCATATCCCTTGTATATCCAGTGACATTCCTAGCATAGGCCTGAGTACATCAGAGATACTCATTAAATTCTGATTGGTTGACGAGGTTAAACTATTCAGAAAAATATGGCAGTGGCCCTGTCCATGTGCACCCAGTCTAGTTAACAAGTGAAGACTAAGCCAACTTCTCAGTAATTCCCTGTGCATATCATTAGTTACTATCTGTATGTATACAATGTTCCCATAAAGTATGTAACCACATTTAACAAGAGTGGTACCTTAGCCAATACCTATTTTGATTACTTTATATTCAGTAGGTTTCAAATGCCTCCCATTAACAGCAATTGAAGTTAGTATTAATATTTGAAAGGGAGAGGCATTTCATTGAGATGCATTGAATATAACTATAAATGGATGGTTTACGTACCTGATATATTTAATTTGTCCTGAAACAAGCCAAACCCAGAAAGAATGAAACAGTATTCTGTACTTGGAATCAATATGAATTCTTTTCTTTTTTTTTTTTAATTTTAAAAAGATTTTATTTATTTATTTATTTAGAGAGTGAGCATGAGCTGGGGGTGGGGCAGAGTTAGAGGGAGAGAGAGAATCTCAAGCGGACTCCACACTGAGCAGAGAGCCCAGTGCCATGACTCTGAGATCATGACCTAAGCCGAAATCAAAAGTCAGATCCTCGTCCAAGTGAGCCACCGAGGCACCTCTGGGCTGGCTTTAAGTACTGTATGATACAGGAGTTCAAATGATATCCCCAAACCTTCTTCCTTTCTCTCTCTCTTTCTCTCTGTCCATCTCTCAATTCACTTCTTTTGGGTTCTTACCATTCTTTTTTTAAGATTTTATATATTTATTTGACACAGAGAGAGCACAAGCAAGGAGAGTGGGAGAAAGAGAAGCAGGCTCCCCAATGAGCAGGGAGCCCAATGTGGGACTCGATCCTAAAACATGAGGATCATGACCTGAGCCAAAAGCAGATGCTCAACCAACTGAGGCTCCCATCTTCCCCAGTGTAAATTATTTTCATAGAACTCTCTGAGTGCAATGTAGCCAGACTATGGAGGATTTAGTTAAGAATGTATAGATTTAACCAATTAGGATCATATCCTCAAGCTCTAGCTAGTATCACTGTGCCAAACCATTTTTAGATTGGCATTTTTGGATGTAGTATTGCCAAGAAAAGAATGGCAGTGAAATTTTATTTTCTGTCCTTTTCCCATTACAGGTAAAAAACTTTCTACAACGGGAGAGGTGCACATCTGGGTGAAGGAATGTCTTGATCTACCACAGCTAAGGGGCAGCCATCTAAATTCTTTTGTTAAATGGTAACAGCATCTGTAACTCTGCTTCTCTCAGTTCTACCATACCCTGGCCTTTGCTCATTGTTTTAGGTCTCAGTATCTGTGACACTGAAACTCATCATTCATGGTTTAAATGACATAACTTGGGACAGTGGTGACATGAACTAGAGGGATCTTTGACATGAACCCCTAAGGCTTTGCTTAGTCTTAAAACCATAAAGAGGCCATACATACAAATGAGACTGGGACTATGTACTCAGATATGGAATGTCTTCTAGGAGATATATGTGCTAGTGGATAATAGTCAGTATTAAAAAAAACTCATCAGATTTCTAATGGTGAGATGCCTTACCCCTGACTCCTTTGTGGTGCAGGGTGAATTCTTCCTTCTGTCCCTTGTCCCATCTTTGTGAACTATTGGAAAAAGTTCTTTTGCCTCATCCTGCAAATATGAAGAAATTGACTTGCTAAATTAAACAGACCCTTACTAATAGTTTGTCCTAGGAGCTTAAGACAATTTGAGTTTAAAGTGGCAAACTTTTTTTCTCTGTTTTATATATAAATGCCTAGTATCTAGTCAGTTGTAACTCAACAGATATTAGTGAGTGTTCTCTTAGCTCCCCCTGACTAATTTTATCTACATAGATTCTTCCAGAAGACCAGTTATAGCTGTTTACATTTTATGGCATTTTTTTTTGTGATTTTCCCTATACATATTATTCATAGATGTCAACTGGTAAGATTTTTCAGCTCAGGTAGGTCTCTCACTATGAGACCACTCTCAGACCTTCTTGTGTTTATAAGAGGTATCATAGGCTAAAAACAGGAAACAGATAATCAAGAATGTTACCAAATGTTAAAGGAATCCTCAAGCAATTGCTATCACATTAAGCATTTACTAAATGAAAGCACTAAACTAAGTTGTTTGCTTCATATGTAGTTCTAATATTAAACCTATGAAATAGGCATCAGCATTCTCATTTTAAAGATGAAGAAGCAAGAGTCTGAGAGATTATGTGACTTCCCCTGTAATACACAGCCAATAAGTAACAGAGTCAGGATTCAAAGCAAGTCTGGTCCTCTGTAATACAGAGTCTCTCCAGCAGGATGCTGCTGTTAATCACCACCATCACCACCAACAACATATCAATATCATCACAACCGTTACAACCATCATCACTACTAACACCACCACTGCTATCACCACCACCATCATTACCACCATCGCTGCCATTATCACCAACACCATTGCCATCACCACCACCAGCATATCAACATCACCATCACCATTACTGTCATCATCACTACTACCACCACCTCTGCCACCATCACCACCATCACTACTGCCACCACTATCATGGCTCCCACCATCACCACCACCATTGCCACTTCACCATCATCACTGCCACCACCACAGTCACCACCACCACAGTCACCACCACCATCAACATCACCATTACTATTACCGCCATCGTCACCACTACCATCACCGCTACTGCTGCCACCCCCCTACCATCATCTCCACCCCCACCATCATCACCACCACCACTGCCTCTCTACACTGTTTTTTCTTCCATTCCCTTCAGCCAGTCTTCAGTAGTTGTATTGAAGTTCAATGAAAGCATAAATGTTCACCATCTTATTAAAATGCTTTCACAATAATGATTCCTTTTATAGTATCATCCTTCCAGATACAAGTAGGAAAAGTCGCCAGAAAACCAGAGCTGTAGGGAAAACCACCAATCCTGTCTTCAACCACACCATGGTGTATGACGGGTTCAGGCCTGAAGATCTGACAGAAGCCTGTGTAGAACTTACTGTCTGGGACCATTACAAATTAACCAACCAGTTTTTGGGAGGTCTTCGGATTGGCTTTGGAACAGGTAATGTTTGTTACTTTTTTTTTATTTTTTATTTTTAAATATTTTATTTATTTATTTGTTAGCGAGAGCGAGCACAGGCAGACAGAGTGGCAGGCAGAGGCAGAGGGAGAAGCAGGCTCCCTGCCAAGCAAGGAGCCCGATGTGGGACTCAATCCCAGGACGCTGGGATCGTGACCTGAGCTGAAGGCAGCTGCTTAACCAACTAAGCCACCCAGGCGTCCCTACATTTTTTTTTAAACTTTATTTAAGCTTTATTTAAACATATAATGTAACCCCACCACCCTCTCCCAACCCCTCTTCCCCCCACCCCCCTCAGTTTGTTTTATGACATTAAGAGTCTCTTTTGGTTTGTCTCCCTCCCGATCCCATCTTCTTTCATTTTTACTTTTCCTACCACCTTAACTCCCACCCCCGTTGCATCTCCACTTCCTCATATCAGGGAGATCCTGTGGTAGTTGTCTTTCTCCAGTTGACTTATTTCGCTAAGCATAATACGCTCTAGTTCCATCCATGTCATCACAAATGGCAAGCTGGTGCAACCACTCTGGAAAACAGCATGGAGGTTCCTCAAAAAATTGAAAATAGAGCTACCTTATGACCCAGCAATTGCACTACTGGGTATTTATCCTAAAGATACAAACGTAGTGATCCAAAGGGGCACGTCCCTACATTTTTAATCCTCTATGAGCCAAGTGCTTCTGGGGAGACTAGGGGTTTGTCTGTTTTTTTCCTAATGAAAACAGATACTCTATTTCTATTAAGTATAATGAAATGAATGAGTGAAGGAATGCCAGGCTGTATGCCAAGGGCTCTAAAAATGAAGATTAACAGGATGTAGTATCTGTCCACACAGAGCTTAAGTTATTGTGTGTGGGAGGCACAGAAAAGCCTTCATCACTACTGTTCCCTGAAAAAACATTTGTATCTTTTCATGACTAAAAGTGTGCTTTAAATATAGTAAATAGTATTTATGGGGCACTAGTCACTGTACTGAGTACTTTATTTATATTATTTTGTTGAATCCTCACAGAAATCCTGTAATTACTAATGTTATCCCCAGAGAAACTAATGTTCCAAGAAATGATGTAACAGAACTTATCAGTATCAGGGCCAAGATTCAAAGTTGAGTTTGTTAGACACTAAATCCCAAACTACACTTCCTTAGAGATCATCTGGTGTTAACTTCCAACCCAATGCCAGGCTTTACCCCTATTACCTCACCGTGTCCCTGACAGATTGTCAGCCACTTTTCTATGAACGTGAAGAGAGATCATTACTCTCTGAGTAGAGGGAATAGTCCCAATTATGGACTCCTCTGTTAACAGACATTTCAGGTGATTAAACAGTTCTTTCTTATAATGAGCCCCACATATGCCCTTCTGGTAATATTAAAACTATCCCTCGCTGTCTTCCATTGATGATTATAATTAGGGAATGATCCATTTTTTACCCCCAATAACTATTCCTTTCTAACTGCAAAGCTTCCCTTTATTATTTTTTTTTTTTCTTTTGCAGGTAAAAGCTATGGTACAGAAGTGGATTGGATGGACTCTACCTCAGAGGAAGTCGCGCTCTGGGAAAAGATGGTAAATTCCCCCAACACTTGGATTGAAGCAACTCTGCCTCTCAGAATGCTGCTGATTGCCAAGATTTCAAAATGAACCCAAAGTCGACTGGCTCCCACTGAAAACTACTAAGCAGGTGGAAATTGATCTTGCAAATCTGACTGTGTAGGTAGATTCTCGTCTGCTGCCTCTTGCCACTAACAGAGACTACACAGCATGTTAAAGTCAACCTGCATATGGTTCTTTGATTAGAAGCCCCAAGAGATTTAAGCAAGAATAATGTGTGTAACTTACTTGTGACTTCGGCATGAGAGAAGATATTTGAGAAAGTTAGGAAAATCAAACAGTTGCTGCTGCTTCAGAGAAAAAGCCATCAAAAAATATTAAATATTGGGTATTTTTAACTAGCAAAATATTCTAGTTTGCCATCCCGTGTTTCACACCACATGCCATGCCGTTAGAAGGGCCTGCTTGCTACCCAGTGATTGAAAACCCTCGCAGGAACTGAAAATATGCAGTCTTTGGAAGAGAGGGACAGGAAAAAGACTCCTAGAAGGGGGGTAAAGGCAGAATATCCATGATAATAAAGAATTGACCATAGGAAAACTATTTACTCTGTAGTCTCTGCTAAAATATGGAATTCCGGGTTAGGGCCGGAAGACTGAATCTACTGCATGTATTCCTGCCTTTGAAAGTGCTTTCCCCTGCCCCACTGTCAAAGTCTCGTTTGTGCTTTGGTGCCACCCACTGGCTCATCGGTGGAATTCAGCTTTTGGCTTAATTTTCTCCTAAGATCTCAAGCCTGTATTTTGTAATAGACTGTGTAAAACTAAACCAAAAACGAAAACCTTGCATATATAAGATTCTGTCGTTCCTGTAACTCTATGAAATTAGCATGAGAGTGCTCACAGAGAAGCTTTGCAATTGAAGTTTTAATTGGAATGTAAACTGTACTTCCTATGTATGTATAATTTCATAAAGTATTTTGCAAAAACCCTTAAATTACTATATGATTTAGTTGTGTTGTCAAATTAATCTGACTTCTTATTTTGATGAAATACTTTATGTTAGGAATCCTCAAATTTAAATTTCCTAGCAAGGCTAAAGAACTGCTTAGCTAATATTTCTCAAGTCTTTACTGGAACTCTGGACATCATTTCCTCTAAGTGAGAAGCTCTGACTATGTTATTGAAACTGGAATTTTTATTTTAAAAAGTAGTTGAAAAGCATTGAAAGGAAGTAACCATTTATTTCTTGAAAGTTTCCCATGGAGGCATTTTTGGGCTTATTTTAATATATAAAGCATTACTCCTCCTTAGGGCCCAACTTGCTTGCCTTCCTCAAAACAAGCAGTGATTTTCATGTAGGTTAGGGGGAGCCTGGATGGTCAGGAGTGTGAGACCTTACAACAGGTGTCTAGCAAATGTCACTGAAAATGACCAGAGTGCTTGCCTCCTCTAAAGATGTTAGAATCTTCTACCCATTTGCCAGTAAGAGTGGCTAACCTAGAACAATGTCCTTCCCATTGTCTCGCAAAGTCTTTTAGGAAGATGTGTAGTCCAGCTCTATGCCCTGATTCTGTTCTGACCACAGAGGAGGGACAAGATGAGCTGAGTGGAGACACACCTCCTAGGTCGGCCAGGGATAGTAGCCAAAGTCCAAATCTTGTTCCAGCTCCTGCACTTCAAGGTACCAGCTCCTTTCTCAGCCCTTCTTTCAGTTACCTGCTCTGCCACCTTCCAACATCCAGCCAGCTATGAAACAGTGAGATTGGTTCTAGTGTCTCCCTCTGGGACTGCCTGCTGCCTCCTATTCTCAGATCCCTGACATTTGAAACACCAGAGTGAACAATAGAACCACCTTTGGTATCAAAATGATTTGGGTTTGAATTCTGTCTCTATCACTCTCTGGGTGACATGGGGTAACTTGCTTAACTGCTCTGTGCCTTGGTTTCTTTGTCCCCTATAAAGTATAAAATGTAGATAATAATGCCTACCTTTCAAGAATATTGTTGGAATTAAATGAGAGAATATGTAGAAATGCCCAGTACTGCTGTATAGACAAACTCTGTAAGTAGTAGCTTCAAAGAAAGAGACATAAAAGACTCAACAAAGGCATGTGGAGGGGACTCTGGTCATCACTAGGAAGAACATCGGCTCAGTTTTATGCCTCAGATGCCTGGGGAAGAAGTATACTGGATATTTTCAGATTCAAAAGTAGGTGAGGGAAAGTGATAGAACAAGAAAAACAACCATGCAGAGAGAAGCCCAAAGTCTTTATTACTAAACTGTAAATTCTCTAAGACAGATGGTATCTAATTTATTTGCTAGCATCTTATACCACATTGTACATAGTAACTGTTTTTTGAGTATATCAGTGAATGTATATTGATTAGGGTCTTGGGAGATTAGAGCCTTGGGAAATTCTTAGACTTGACAAGTAATCTATGGACTTACTTATTAAAATAATTTTAACATTTAGGGGTGTCTGGGTGGCTCAGTGGGTTAGGCCTCTACCTTCGGCTCAGGTCATGATCCCTGCTCAGCAGGGAGCTTGCTTCTCCCCCCCTCTCTCTTCCTGCCTCTCTGCCTACCTGTGATCTCTCTCTCTCTCTGTCTCTCTGTCAAATAAATAAATAAAATCTTTAAATAAAATAAAATAATTTTAACATTTAAGTGTAATATATTTTTAGTGTGGAAAATCTGTTTAATCAACAAGTATCATTGAGCATCCACCATGTGCAAAGGACATAGAAAGGTGGAGAGAGAGGGGAAAACATCCAGAAGCTCATCCCTCAAGAAACAATTGCTGTTAACACTTTCAGTATTTTTCCTGTCATCTTTTTCTTTTCTTAGGAAATATACTCTGTGGATTCATTTTAGTACATCAGACAACCGTATGTGGTAATCAGCAAATAATACATTCAATATGTGTGCGGCCCTTTATGTTTAAATGAAGAGGACTGTTCTAATTTTATAGTCACTTGTCTCATCTTTACAAGTTTTATTTCAGGAAAAGAAGAGAAATGAGGGGAAAATACAGATAAGTTTAATTCATATTTTTTGAAGTCTTTGGAATCCACTTTCATAAAACTTCAATATCCTATAATTTCAGAAGTTATTAAAATTTAAGTTCAAAAAAATTCCCCAGTCTTCCAACATCACTTTCCTTTTGTAGATATGAGACCCTGATCTTTGAGACCAAAGTGAAAATCTGAAACTTCTTTCTGATCTGTTTTGCTTCCAGTGAAATCTGAGGCATTGAAAATCCACCCAACATCTGTAATGATGTAAAGAACCCTGACTTCATCCTTTTCATCATGACTTGAGAGACTAAGTCTGAACATTAGAAACAGTGCCTGTGGGAATAGTCAACTTTTCATTCTGTGCTTAAGTTTTCCCAGCATTTAAGATCATTCTGGATTTTAAATTTTCTACCTTTTTTCACTTCTCTTGTCAGCATAAAAGTCTCCATACCATTAAATTCCTTATAAACATGATAATGTTTAATGGCTGCCTAATATTTTAAGAAAATATAATTTCTTAACATTTCCTCTTTTTTGGACATTTAGGTTTCCAGCTTTTACTTGTTATAAACCACAGTGCCATGAAAAGCTTTGAGCAACATTTTTTTCTTTTGGATTATTTCCTAAGCAAAACTATTCCCCAGAAGGGCAATCATTAGTTCAAAAAGCATAAACATGTTTCAAGTCCTTAATACCTACTGTCAACTCACTTTCACAAAGAGTATGAGAGAGCACCTATTTTACTGTACCCTCATCAGTCCTGGGTAGTTTTAAACTAGGGGGAAAATTTTGACTAGATTGGTAGATGCAATGATATCTAATTTTAACTTATATTTATTAGATCACTGATAGCATTCAGTACTTGGCCATTTCCATCCTCTTATCTGTGAACTTAATTGTTCATTTCCCTTTTATGATGTTAATGCTTTATTGATTTGTTCAGGCTCTCTACAAAAATATAAATCTATTGTCTGTCATCTTTATGGTGGGTATTTTTCCCAGTTTGAAATTTGCCTTCAACATCCATTCAGCACACATTTATCTAAGCCTTCCTAAAGTGCCAGGCACTGGTCAAGAATCAAGAATGGCCCAGACGCAGTTCCTGCCCTTAAGGATCTCAGGGCTTAATAAGGGGAGGCAGGCAGGTGACCACCGAATGCAATAAGGCTTTCACAGTTTCCATTAGAAGTGTGAGCAGTCTATAGCAGATGCACTCAAAGTGAGTGGTCAGTTCTCATGTAAAGGTGGGGAAAGGCTTCACAGAGGAGATGATTCTGAATATTGATGCTGATAAATTAGTGGAGCAACAAGGGACAAGGTGGGAAAAGGCATTCCAGGCAGAGAGAATGCCTCAAAGGAGGTGAGAGAGCTAGTCCCTTCAGGGAACTTCAGTAGTAGGGTCCACTAAGGCATAGTCCACTAAGTTGTAAAATGTCAGGTCCTGAGAAACAAGAGGCTGGAGAAACCTCAGAGCTCACAATTTCAAAAAGTAAAAATAACTTGAGATGTTCAGCAAAATCAAATTAAGCTTTTCCTTACTCATCTTTTACATAATGTTTAAGCCGAGAAAGTCCTTTCTGACCCAGGGTTTTTAATGCTTACCTTTATTTTCTTCTAGTTTCCATTTTTAATACCTTAATTTTATTTTACTCGTGACATTTAACTGTTTAATACATCCGCAATTGACTTTGGTATATGACGGTAAGCCTCATTTGGATCTCTTTTCAGTTGTAATGTTTATCACCTCTTTGTTGTTCTTTAAGCTTCTTTCTGTAACCTTATTTGACTAATGGGTAAAAACAGGGAATGCTGCATATCTAGTAAGAGGTATTCCAAGCTGAGGGCCATAGTAAAGGGAACGAAAGAAATTTCGTTGGGGTTTGCTCTTTTACTGATCTGTGTTGAACACTGCAAGTACAACTCACAAAGCACTTAGGATCCTGAATCCCAGGGTAGAGCTTCTGTTTTGTTTTTATAGATTGCAGATTTTTAAGGAGCAGACGTGTTTCCACATGACAGCTGAAGTGGGGAGAGGGAGGAAAAATATGTCCCGGAGCTTAATTTGCTTACTCCTCCCAGAAATTAGGTAGTGTCAAGTTTTCTTCCCCCGCTGCTGGCTGGAAACCCAGCGGGGTTGGCATCTCCTCTCTGTCTAGTACAGGCAAGACCCCGGGCTGGAGCTGAGAGCTGAGCGCTGTGATTGGTGATTTGTTGGAAAGGCAAGCATAACCCGACTCGATTGGTTCTGGACTCCCCCAGATCTCCCTGTTACTTCACAGCATTCTGAAGACCTGCCCACCAGTCACAGGGCTCCTTACTGGAAAAAGCAAGTGCTGGAGCGTGCTGGGAGTCCCTAGCAACACCCTGGGAATTTTGAATCTGACGGGGAAGGACTGTGCAGTCAGCCGATGGTGGAGGAGAGCAGCGTCTATGCCTCAGGAAGAGGAGCCTCTCAGGATGGATCCTCCACCCACGGAAGAGCCCTTAGCGGAGCAAACCAAAAAACTAGAAAAGCAGGAAGAGGAGATGGAGTTTAAGGAACTGGATGGTCTCAGGGACGCCTTGGCAAACCTCCGGGGTCTGTCCGAGGAGGAGAAGAGCGAGAAGGCGATGCTTTGCTCCCGCATCCAAGAGCAGTCCCAGCTCATCTGCATCCTGAAGCGGAGGTCAGACGAGGCCCTGGAGCGCTGCCAGATCCTGGAGCTGCTCAACACAGAGCTGGAGGAGAAGAGGGTGCTGGAGGCTGAGAAGCTGAAGGCCAAGAGCGCGCACGCCCAGCAGCTGGAGGAACGCTTTATGACCTTGGCAGCCAACCACGAGTTGATGATCCGCTTCAAGGACGAACACAAGAGTCAGAACGTGAAGCTCAGGGAGGAGAATGAGAAGCTGAGGCTGGAGAACAGCAACCTCTTCAGCCAGGCTCTGAAGGACCAGGAGGCCAAAGTGTCGCAGCTCACTGCGCGGAGCGAGGCCCTGTCCAAGGAGCTGGAGACGGTGAAACAGAGGTGCGCTCAGGAGGCCCGCCAGGCGCAAGCCAGAGAGAAGGAGCTGCTGGAGCTGCAGAGCCAGCGGGCCGGCGCCCACACCAAGGAGACCGAGCAGCTGCGCAGCCAGCTGCAGAGCCTCAAGCAGAAGCACCGACAGGCGGTGGAGCAGCTGGCCAAAGCCGAGCAGGCACATGGCAGCCTGAACCAGGAGCTGCAGGCTAGGCTGCAGACGGTCACTCGCGAGAAAGACGAGCTGTTGCAGCTGGCCATGGAGAGGGGCCGGGTGCTTCAGAACAAGCAAGCAGAGATCCGGCAGCTTGAGGAGAAGCTGGAGACAGCTGATGTGGCCCGGAGGCATGCCCTGGAGAGGTTCGAACAAGAGGCAATGGCCGTGGACAGTAACTTGAGAGTCCGGGAACTTCAGCGCAGGGTCGACGGGATCCAGAAGGCCTATGATGAACTCAGGCTGCAGTCTGAAGCCTTCAAAAAGCACAGCCTGGATCTTTTAAGCAAGGAGAGAGAACTCAACGCCAAACTCCGCCATCTCTTTCCATAGGAAGCTTCTGTTTCCTCTTTCCTTTAATTTAGAATTTAACTCTTTGTGCCTTAGCATTATGACAAGAGTAAAGTTGGTTTTCCATTTATTATACTTTTAAGCACAAAAGGCAATTCAAAGAAAAGCTGTTTTACTGTGGTGATGTAGTTGTTACTGTTGGAAGGCTAGCACTAATTTTCAGCCCTACCACCTAAAATACACATGACTTACCAGGTGTCTTTCTGTGCCTTCGAAATCCTCCTAAGTTTGCTATCATTATCTCCATCTTCCTCATAACTTATTTGTTCTCAACCCCAGATATCTTCAGATAGCCCAAGACTTTAAATTAGCAGCTCCTATGGACTTAAGTGAATCTTAAAAGTGCAAGGAGATGTACTATTGTGAAAACAGTTTTGCATAGTTCCCCCTTGTAGGTAGGCAGGCCTGTAGTTTCCCTTAGTTGAAAATAGAAACTCTTAACAGTTAATAGCATAGAGAGCTTGCAGAAGAAAGTGTCTGATTTTGCAACTGACAAACAATTGCTTGCTTCATCTGCTCTACAGCAGTATCCTTTTGATTTTTATTTTACTTGTACTAGCTTGGAGAACAAAGATTGAAATTGTTAAATTTTTCACCAAAGTAGGCAAACTTTATTACTTTATTGGTCATTCTACATGAGCAGTAAGATTCAAATAAGTGAAATCATCCAGTGTTTATGTTTCCTGCAAGCTTAGATCACATTCCATTTTCTTGCTTTTTTTCCTTAATAAAAACCGAATTTAGCGGTGCAGTAGTTTCACTTAATATTGCATAATATGCTAATGGACAAAAGGCCCCAATTTAGGGTAACAAGTCAGAGCAGACCGGCTATGATACATAAAGCAACAACACATAGTGATTGTTTTGTTTCTATCAGCATTATTTCCTTGCAATTACCTTTTCCTTTTTAATTTTTTAAACTTTTCCTTATTTAAAAAAACATCTAAATGAAATATATATGTATAAGTACAGCATGGTTTGTAGGAATACCTAAATATGTAGCTATATAAAAACATTATAGTTATTACATCTATTTATAAAAAGTTTTTAAAGAGGCAATTATAAAAAAACACTGTATGCTTCCTTATTTCCATATTTTTAGTCAATACATAAACATTATTATAAATATCTCTCAAAATAGATTGTAATTCTGTATTTTTCTTACCCATTTGGTGCCAAGGGTCCCAAGAGTTACCTAATAATTTGGAAATATTAACTCTACTTGGTATCTTTTTAGTCAACAATTTTTGAGGGTTACTCTACCTCAGGCAGTTTTTCAAACCTATTTTCTCACAATACAAATTCCAATAAACCATGTTTTTGGCTCAAAAAGACTATTTACTTCCTCTTACACATTCAAGAATCAGAATATAGGGGCTAATTATGGTTATCCCTTATTGGGGTCATACTATTTATCATTGTGCTGAAGCAGTTTGGATGGCTTGTTTATTTATTTAATCCGTAGGGCTCTGTGAGAAGGTAATTATGTTTATTTCTATTGCAAAGAAGAGGAAACTGGGATTCAGTAATTTGTCCAAGGCCACTTGATTACTGGGGGTGCTGGAATTTTAATGACAACATCCCACTGAGATTCCTTGACTATTTACAGAGTGCCAAGCTCAGGGTTTAGGCACTAAGAAGAAGCATGAAGAAGCATTTTTTCTACCTTGGCGGAGTTCCCACACAGTCTAGTCTAGGAGCAAAAAAAGCAAGTCCATACAATGTGATATGTCTTCCTGAAGGTGTTAAGAGGTTGCGGTAGGTAAAACACAGACACAGACACACACACACACACACAGCAGAAGCGGCGGCAGCGGCGGCAGCAGCAGCTAACACCCTGGGGTAAGGGTCAGGAAGGTAAAGAGGATTAATTGGCAGGGATGACTAACACAAGAGTTGATATGTGAGTTGGATCTTAAATAACTAGAATTTCATCCGTGTAGAAAAGGGAGAAAGGTTTGAGACAGCATCATGTAGAAAGTCATGGTGTTTTTTTTTAAATGTACAGGATATTTGTGGACATAATAGGTAGTTGGGAGGAGGTTCGGAGAAACTACAGATAAGACTGGAAGATTAAGTTGTAGACAGAACACAGGGAGTCTCAAAGGCTGGACAGACCCCTTATAATGGAGGGTGAAAAGAGAGAGAGGGGCAAGCGTACAAATGCAGCCACAGAAGTCCTCCTTTCCCCAGCCAGGTTTGGGCTGCTTTGCATGGGGTCTGGTGCGCGTGCATGCCTGGTGGGCATGTGTGCATAGAGTATCCCTGCCTTTATCCCACCATTGCACCCAGCACTTTCTGCCTGTCCAAGCTCCACCCACTGGGCCAAACCGGTTCTGGAGGTGGGGTAGCTCTCCCAGGTTTTACTCCCACCTCTGTGGAGGAAGCATCTCCTGGGCAGAGACAAGGTGGGTCTTATAAATGGGCTAAGGGCTGTTTGGGCAATGAATCTTGGCGTCCTCATACTGAAATGTGGTCTAGTGGAGGATTTAGCCCGTGGTAGTTTCTTTAAACGGGGAAGGGTGCATCTGGAAAAGTGCGGGGGTGGGTAAGGTAGGGGGACACGGGCATGTGTCCCCTAAAACATGGGCACAAAGGAAAGGTCTCAGGTGTTCGGGTGTGAGGACAGTCTTGTTCAGTCATGCTAAGGCTTTTGTATTAGGTTGTACGACATGAAATTGCCACTTTGTGGGTTATAAATGATTAGTGACTGTGTTGTGATGTTCAGTCTAATACCCCTTTGAAAGATATTGATAGGATAGTGGGTAATGAGAAGATGGATGCCTACAGAATTGATTGAGGAGACTGATGTGGAGAAGAAAGATAAAAGAAATGTAGGAAAAATTAAACTTCCTTACAACTTACAACCCATTGACAAGTGCTTGGGATAGGCAGAATAACTTTCTTTCAGGAATTCAACTGCCTCAAAACTTTGCAGGAGGCAAAAGGTAACTACCTTGGCTTGACAGTAGCCCGACCTCCAGGATCCTGTAAGCCTTTTTTTAACATACAAAAATCCCTCTGGAAACCTCCTTTATATCTACACCTTGCCCGTGCCAAGATATATGTTAGCAATCATCCTCCAAACATATAGTCCACTGATAAATATCTGAAGGGTCTCATGATTAAGGTTTTACTAGACAGTAGTGAATGACATTATCCTAACAGCATCTAGCTCCTTGAGGTCCTGGAAGCCTTGCTTCCAAATTCCTTGGAGACTTAAGCTATCTCTAACACTCTCCCAACTTACAAGTATATAATCAGTCTCTTATGATCTCAGTGCAGGTTTTTGCCCATGGTCCTGTCCTGTGCTTCAATAAAACCACATATTTTTGCACCAAAGATATCTTGAGAATCCTTTCTTAACCTTTAGTTTCTGAACCCCAACATTTCACATCAGAGCCCACAATACGGAATAGAAAGAGGATTGTGAACCTATCATGTGTCAAGTGCTTTTCATTTCAGCCATATACCAACTCTAGAAGGGAGGTTCATTTATCACTGTTTTACAGATGAGAAAAGTGAGACTCAGAAAAGTGACTTGCTCAAAACCAGAAGGCTTTGGTGGGGGGAGAGGGGGCAGGGGCAGAGGCAGGAGAAAGGCTTGAACCCAAGCTCCTCTGGCAGGCCCAGCTTCATTGGTGTGTCACCTGCATGGAGGCCCCACATTTGGTTTAATGCTCTGCTGTCAGTGTCTTGAGATTTTTTTTTTTTTTAAGAGAGTGATTGAGAGTAGGGGTGGGTGAGGGGCAGAGGGAGAGAGAGAGGCTTAAGCAGACTTGAAACCCAGTGAGAGCCCGACTTGTGGCTCAGTCTCACAACCCTGAGATCATGATCTGAGCCAAATCAAGAGTTGGATGCTTAACCGACTGAGCCACCCAGGTGCCCCAAGATTCCTAATAATTGTGACAAGGAGTTCCACGTTCTCCTTTTGTGCTGGGCACTGCAAATCATGTAGCTGGGCCTGTTTTCTGGCTCAAAAGTCCATGCTTTCTCCCACTATACAAACTACCTTCTAAATGGACACAAAGAAGCATTATTGTTTTCCCCTTTTCCCGCTTTGCATTCCACTGTCTCAGTGCTTATCTTGTTTTAATCTGTGACCCACAGCCAGATTTGGGGATGAGTGACAAGTGTAGTTATTGTGATATGATGTATAAAATGATGCTTATCACTGGAACAAATTTAAAAAGTAAAAAGTGGCCACCTCCAAACTACTGCCCTTGAGGGGAAATTTGAAAAACAACAAAACTCCTTTCCAAAGCAGACCTGTAACCCTAGTGAATTTTTTCTGCAACATCCACAAACAGTAACCCTAAAGTGAAAGTCAGCAGGACAGAGATTCTAAAAACAAATAATGTGTGAATAATGCTGTGTAGATAGTGTGATCTTTTGTGTTATGTTTTTGTAATTTCAGTGTGCCTCTAAGGAACTTGTTTAGTTAAAACAAAACAAAACAAAACAAACAAAAAAACATTGTGAAAGAGAGCTAGAAAAGGAAGGAGAGCTATAGAAAAGAACTGGCTGGGCTGATGTTTTCATACTCACTCTGCTTCCATTAGAGAATATTCATTCAGGTTAATTTGTTTTTAGTAAGGTATTAATAAAAAATTTATTTCTTCCCAACTCCACTATATTCAACAGCTATTTATTTATTTAACAGCATGGAGCCCAATGAGGGGCTTGAATTCATGATACTGAGATTAAAAGTCTAATGCTCACCAGACTGAGCCACCCAGACACCCCAGATTAAGTAGTTCTTTAAAGAACACTGAAGGAGTACCTGCCTGGGCACTTGTTGTTCTATACAGGCCTTGTTGACTCAGATACCTCTGGGTGGAAGGGGATGGCTCTCGGGTAAGCCATCGACAGTGCCTGCTGCACCACATCTACTGAGACTAACAGAACCTTATCAAGCAGGGAGTCTTTTTTTAATCTTGGTCTCCTAAAAAACGTTGGACTTTTGGGGAGGTGGCCAAGAATTGGCTTTTCTAATCATGTGTCCATCTCCCTAAGGAGAAGCTCAATCTTATTTTCTAAACACTAAAAACATCTGATTAAATTTAAGGGCCTAAGGCTGTACAGATGAGTCTTGCTACCTGATGCAGTTCTTTCTAAGCCTTCTGTTTATTTCACTTTGAAAAAATTAATCCAAGAAAACTTTCCCCTTGGACAGATCTCCCTGGTCTTTCATTACACATTCAACTGACCACAGTGCCCCCTTCCTCAACCACCTCACTCCTCAGTTCTACAAAGGGACTCATCTTAGCTATTTGTCAGACTGTGCCCATTGAATACTCTAATCCACTCTTATTTGTACTAGTTTAAAATAATCTTCTCTTTCATGTTTGAGATTGTTCATTACAGCATTGTTTGTAATAGCAAAAGATTGGAAACAGCTTAAATACCATCAATAAAGCACTGGTTAAATAAACTATGGGCCCCTTATACTACAGAATACATTGCAAATATATTTCTAATAAAAGAAAACAGGGGCGCCTGGGTGGCTCAGTGGGTTAAGCCTCTGCCTTCGGCTCAGGTCCTGATCCCAGGGTCCTGGGATCGAGCCCCGCTTTGGGCTCTGCTCAGCAGGGAGCCTGCTTCCCCCTTCTGCCTGCCTCTTTGCCTACTTGTGATCTCTGTCTGTCAAATAAATAAATAAAATCTTTAAAAAAAAACAAAAGAAAAAAAAAGCTCTTTATGTATGGATATGAAAATATTTCCAGGATACAAGTAGGGAAAAAAACCAAACAGGGTACAGAATAATACCTGTAGCATACTATTTTCCACATAAGGGGAAAAGAGGAATAAGAATGCAAACATATATTTAATTCCTTGTGCTTAAATAAGTATTGAAAATAATAAATACTAATAAAAGTGGTTATTAGTAATATGGAGGGGCATGGGGACTGGAATGGTGAGGGATAAGACTGGGAAGGAAACTCAGTATATACCTTTTTATGTCATTTGACTTTTTTTTATTAACATGTATTATTTGTTTCAGGGTGCAGGTCTGTAATTCATCAGTCTTACACAATTCACAGTGCTCACCATAGCGCATACCCTCCCCAGTGTCCATCACCAGCCACCCCATCCCTCCCACTCCTCTCCCCTCCAGCAAACTTCAATTTGTTTCCTGAGATTAAGGGTCTCTTATGGGTTTTCTCCCTCTCTGGTTTTTTCTTGTTTCATTTTTCCCTCCCTTCCCCTAGGATCTTCTGTCTTATTATTCAGATTCTTTATATCAGTGATATGATATATACATCATATGATAATTGTCTTTCTCTGACTTATTTCACTCAGCATAATACCCTAGTTCCATCCACATCATTGCAAATGGCAAGATTTCAATTTTTTGATGGCTGTATAATATCCCATTGTATATATATACCACATCTTCTTTATCCATTCATCTGCTAATGGACATCTAGGCTCTTTCCACTGGTTAGTTATTGTGGACATTGTTGCTATAAACATTCGGGTGTATGTGCCCCTTCGGATCACTACATTTTATCTTTAGGTAAATACCCAGTAGTGTGATTGCTGGGTCATAGGGGAGCCCTATTTTCAACTTTCTGAGGAACCTCCATACTGTTTTCCAGAGTGGTTGCACCAGCTTGCATTCCCACCAACAGTGTAGGAGGGTTCCCTTTTCTCTGCATCCTCACCAACATCTGTCATTCCTGACTTGTTAATTTTAGCCATCCTGACTGGTGTGAGGTGGTATCTCACTGTGGTTTTGATTTGTATTTCCCTGTATATCATTTGACTTTTGAGCCATCTGAATGTATTACCTATTCAAAAAGACAATATAATTAAAAACAAAGAATCTTCCACTTAATTTGTTTAACTTCCTGGTAAGCTCTGTTTCTGTGTAGATGACTCAGAAGGCCTGCAGATTTTTCTTTCTCCAAGAGTTAAGTAGACAAGACATATTTTATATAGAGCCAAATATGGCCTGACAGATTTAGGTCAGGCCATTCGATTGAAAGCTGCTGCATTCACAAATGTTCAACAACATATGGCTAATAACAATTTCTTTTCCCACCCTGAATGCCTTCTAAAGATGACTATTTCCCTTCCAAATTTAAAGATTTGAATGTATTAACTTTTCTCATGGATTTTCTTATGTCTGTGTGACATGAATTTTGGATCTTAGAAAGAGTATTTTCTCATATATTAAAGCCTTTAGGCTGGTATTGGTTTTGCCCTAACAGACAAACAAGAGATGGTAGAGGGTAGGGCAACCTAAGCCATTCTGACCTTTCCATTTTAATAAAATATTCATCTAATGTACCTCACTAATTTAACAAATATTTATTGAAAGCCATTAATTGGCCAGGTACTGTACCAAGTTCTGGGAGACAATGTGAGCAAGGCAGAGACCTTATCCTCCCTGATTTTGCCTCCTAGTGGGTGAAGTGGCAGTTAAGCTAAAGCCTGTTAAATGTGAATTGTTAAATGTAAATTTTGAATTGCTCAAAACAAGAGATGAGGAAAACAGTAGACTATGGTAGCTCAGCAGCCTTCAGAGCACATTCTGTTGCTGGTAAGAAACTGCCTTTCCCAGTAGTCATGCCACCCAGGGCTGCAGACTATGCAGTCATAGTAGACTCTTACCACAGACCCTGAAGTCAGATTAATCTCATTATACTCACATCCATGTTTACCTCCGTCCCTGCCAGAAGTCTGAGCCTTCATAATCTGGCCCAGTCTCCGCCCCCCCACCTCCAACCCCACTCAAATCCTGCCACTAGGTCCTTTGAAAACCTAGATCTGTGATCCGCAAACTACCAAGGTATTAGTGCAGTGAATGAAGGAGTGTACTGGCATCAGACCATCTGGTTATTTACTGGGGGACCTCATACAGGATGAAGCTAGAGAACAGAGCTAAAACTTTCAGTGAATGAGAGATATGACCAGAAGATGGCATGAATTTCACACTGGTGTAAACATAAAGAGAAAAAAATTATCCGAATTTAGGAAAGAGGTTTTTTTTTTTTAAAGATTTTATTTATTTATTAGAGAGAGAAGTAATAACACAGAGGGAGAGTGAGAGGGAGAAGCAGACTCCCTGCTGAGTGCAGAGAGCCTGATGTGGGGCTCTATCCCAGGACCCTGAGGTTATGACCTGTGCTGAAGGCAGATGCTTCACCAACTGAGCCACCCAGGCATCCTAGAAAACAGCTTTTTAAAGGAATATCCTTAATAGACAATATTCCAAGGAAAAATAGAATCACAATGAGATCTTAGTAAATTTTATTTATTAGTTTTATGGTTAGTTGTAATATTGGCATTATTTTAAAACTGTTACACTTTAAAACTATTTTTAAACTATCATATATATGAGTTTTGTATATGATATGTATGAGAGAGAATGAGAGAGGCTAAAGCAAAACTATTTGTGTTGCTAGGCACAAAATTTTCAGTGTATATGTTAAGATAGTAAAAAGTAGAGTAAAGCGTTTGAATCAAAAATATCAGTCTAAATCTATGGGCAGGTTTTCTTTGAAAAAAATAGATATGTACCCGCTCTGTCAAGTGAAAGGCCTAATTTCAGTGACAGTCTGATCTGAGCATCCCTCAGGCCCAGTTTGTGGCCTCCAAAAATTATTTTCCATTAAAATGAAGAAGGACTCTTGGGAGAAAGGGCGAATTCCAGATCTGTAGCTGGAAATGTACACAATGAACCTGATACCTGCTTTATGTATCAGAAAGCAAGTAAACTGTCAAAGACTAACACAGTTCTCTTAACAAGACCTGAGAGCCATGTTGGAGAGGTTCCCAATGGCTAAAAATGAATAATTCGAGTACAAAAATAACTGCAATTGAGTGAAACAAAACTGAATATTTTAAAATCTGTGAGTTCATTATGATACATAAAAAAGACAAATAGTAGCAATAATAAAAACAACAACAAACACAAAGCTCATTTGTTACTTAACCAACTGAGCCACCCAGGCATCCCAAAGCTCATTTGTTACTAACTGAAAAGTGGCTATTAAAAGGAATTGATTGAAATAAAGCTTAAATAAAGTAAAAAAAAAAAAAAAAGGAATTGATTGATCATTTATCTTACTTTTCCTGTTCCCTGTATTTTAAGGTGACAAAATGGCCTCTATGTGATGAAATAAAGTTGTTTTTCAGAGAATCCCAAGTAATTAAAGGAATAAAAGAAGTTAAGAGGCATTATGTTATAACCCCTAGTGAAATAATTTATTCAGGCACTGATCATCATTAGATGAAACTATTAGGAGAAAGGTTAACGGAGACTTTTACAAGGGGGGAGGAATTAGAGTGTCGCCATTTGAAAACATACATCATTCTTAGTATCACTAAAAACAGGAAAGCTAAACATGTGTGTGCTGCCGGATGCCTGTGAATGTGCACACTTTCTTCTAGGAAGTGTTCTGCCCATAAATGTGGAACCTGAGGTGAACTCGGCCTGAAAGTAATTTCCTGCTCACAAGACCAATGGGGCTAATGGGAGAAGTAAGATGGCACCACAAGAAGGCAAACAAACAAATCTAGAATATGGGACGTTCAGCAAAACAGCTGGCCTGGTTTCTTCAGTCAAATGGCAATGGGGAAAAGGGGTGGAGGAGATGCCGTCCTAGACAAAAAGAGAATTAAGAGACATACCAAGGAAATGGAATACATAGAATTGTTTGGATCCTGATTTAACCAAGTCATCTGTAGATAGAAATTTGTGGAACAACTGAATATTGACTGGGTTCAAATGATACCAAAAAGTCCATAGTAATGTTACTGGTTGCAATCATGACATTGTGGTTATAGGAAAAAATGACCTTAGAGTTAAAAATGCATAGTGACAAATGTAAGGATAAAAATGACATGATTTCTATGGGCGCCTGGGTGGCTCAGTCAGGTCAAGATCCCAGCGTCCTGGGATTGAGCCCCGCATCACATCACATCGGGCTCTCTGCTTAGCAGGGGGTCTGCTTCCCTTCCCCTCCCTCTCTGCCTACTTGTGATCTCTGTCTGTCAAATAAATAAATAAAATCTTTTAAAAAAATGACACGATGTCCAGAATTAAAATACTCGATCAAAAAGAGGCAGGGAGATTACACAAGTGTGGCAAAATCTTGATAGTACTTAAATCTGGATGAGGAATATATAGGGATCTGGTATACTCTTTACTTTTACGTATGATTGTAAATTTTAAATACTTTAAAAAAAAGATTTTAAAAGGGCTGAGGTTTCTGAAGGAATGAAGAAGAGAAATAATTTGGAATTGGCAATAGGAAACTAGGGCAGCTCAGCCAAGTTCCAGCTCTGGGGTGCCTGGGATGAGAGATGAGGAGTGCAGTTCTTCCTATCAGCACAGGAAAAGTCCTGCTTTTGCCCTTCCAAATCTCTATCCCTGAAACTTCTACACCTGCTGTCCCTTCCCCCCAGAGCAGTAATTCTCAATTTTGGTGGCAGCAACTGTGGGGCTTGATTAGTTGGGCGACATCCCAGTACTTTGTTACTATTTTAGTTGATTACAAATGTTGGTTATTTTTAAAGAAAACAAGTCTGATTCCAGATTAGTCCACAATAGTGTAACTTTCATCCGTTTGCATTTAGAAATGCTTTCTTGAGAGGAAGACAAAGGAATGGAAATATAGCTAGCACACTGGGGGATTGCACATAAACCATGCAAATATGCAGTGTTTATAAACATAATCCTGCAATGCCCAAACACTGTTAATCCTGGAGTCTTCAAATTTCATTCAGTAAGAGCTTCTCATGGTTTTACTTCCTGCTCCTCACAGATTATACTTTCATGGGTGAATAGGCAAACTAGACTAAAATGAGCGTTTTGGCCTCTGTAGCGCTATTATCCAACTCTCATTTACCTGCATTCCCTACCATCTCTGCTCCAATCCTCTGCCGTAGAAAATCCGATAAATGCTGGCATTAGTGCTGAAGTCATGGTCTTCATAGAGGACTTGATAGATTCATCATCTATTTCAATCCCTCTTTTAATGTGCTTTCCCCCATTACAAAAATGGAAAAGCTGTAACAAAAGAAACACAGGAACAAACTCTATTTGCCAGACTCCTCTGCAGTGCAGTTATATTTGGAAGATGCAAATGAGGCAGGGGCCCTCCCCGTGGCCCCCATCCCTCCCTGCTTTGGCTCTTGTTGCTGCTAGGTATATTCATAGAAACACTGGGTATTTCTGCAACAACATCCCTATATTCATTCACTAGTTTTATGGGATATAGTTTTATATAAAGCTAGCCCCCAAGATAGCACCTAATGATTCTTGTCTCCTGGTATTCAATTCTCTTGTAGTCCCCTTTCACAGGGAGTAAGGTCTGAGTGACCAATAGATTACTACAGAAGGGATTATACGTGACTTCTGAGGCCAGGTCATAAAAGACATTGCTGCCTCTTCCTTGGTGTCTGGGACCATTCACTCTGGGGGAAGCCAGTCACCATGCAGTGTTGACATTCACGCAACCTATGGAGAGGCCCACATTGGAAGGGGAACTGAAGTTTCCTCCAGCCATCTCAGAGGTGGATATCTAGCCTCAGTCAAGCCTACAGATGACTGCATCTCCAGCCAAAATCTGAATTCCATGAAAATTCCAGAGCCAGACTGCATAACAAAAGCACTTGAAAATTTCTGACCAACAGAAACTTCAAGAGATAATGTTTATTATGAGCTTAAGCCACAGCCATAAGCAAACATCTACTGTCGTTTTTAGATTTTGGGTAATTTGTTAGGCTGCAATAGATAATTGATACATGGGGTTTGAGAGTGTGGGCAGTAGTCATGCACTTGGACCCAAATCCCAGTTTTCTATTTTACCACTTTCCCAATTGGGGCAGAGATGGCAGGTCCCTATCAAGCCTGTTTGGCCACTTTGTACTGAGAAGCATTATTTCTTTCTTTTTTTTTAAGATTTTTTATTTATTTATTTGACAGAGAGAGAGATCACAAATAGGCAGAGAGGCAGGCAGAGAGAGAGAGGGAAGCAGGCTCCCTGCTGAGCAGAGAGCCCAATGTGGGGCTCGATCTCAGACCCTGAGATCATGACCTGAGCGGAAGGCAGAGGCCTTAACCCACTGAGCCACCCAGGGGCCCCCTGAGAAGCATTCTTGATCATGCAGCCTAGTGTCTACTCCTCCAGTCCTCCCAATGACTTCATATGCACACATTCGCAGCATTATAAAGTTTTCTGCTTATAATAGCCAGGTTGGTTTCTCCATCTGAAATTAACAGCGAGACACTAGAGACACTCCTGTTAAAGTCAGAAATAAGACAATTGACATATTATTTAACGTCAAGGCGGAAGTATTTCATGATCAGTCAAGATAATAAAAAAAGTATTGCAAGGAGGAGGCAAAATTGTTATTATATATAATAAGGTGATGTAACTGTCTACCAGGAAAATTTGAATGAATAAATTGAAAATAAAAACTATCAAGAGTTTTCAATGGAATAATCAGTAAAAAATTTAACAAAAAAGATCAAAAAGCTTTCCTATGCAGCAACAATAACCATTTAGAAAATATGAAGAAATAATGCAGCCCAGTAGCAAAAAGTGCATAAGATAACTTGGAAAAATAAACTAATAAATTCAATGCAACGTCCATGAAAATTCCAGCTCTTTTTGAACTGGAAAAGTTCATGTTTTGATGTTATCTGGAAGGTTCTTTCTTTATTCTTCTAGATAGCATAGGCTATTTTTTTTTTTTTTTGCCCCTTGCAGAATTGTTGTCTTTTATTTTATTTTATTTTTTAAAGGTTTTATTTATTTATTTGACAGATATCACAAGTAGGCAGAGAGGCAGGCAGAGAGAGGAAGAGAAGCAGGCTCCCTGCCGAGCAGAGAGCCTGATGCGGGGCTGATCCCAGGACCCTGGGATCATGACCTGAGCCGAAGGCAGAGGCTTTAACCTACTGAGCCACCCAGGCGCCCCAGAATTGTTGTCTTTTAGTTGAGCTTTGTGTTATGCCTGCCACTGAAACTGGAGACCTTCATTTATTCATTCAACAAATATTTATTGAAGTCTAAGCTGTGGCAGGTACTATTCTGGATATTTGGGATCTATCAGATATTTGGGATCTATATGTCCAACTTTCCTGGCGTTTGATTTCTATCTAAGAAACAACCATATAAACATAGCTATTCGTTGAGGCTATTTGCTACTTTATTCAGTATCCCAAAGAGAAGTTTTTTAAGACCATAGAAGTGGAAAAGTGGCTAAGGAATTCATATAAAGTTTACTCATGAGCAAACAAAGTAAAGTTTCTCCTTTTGATTTGCCATGGAAGCTTAGTTTATTATTAGCTCAACTTGAGTAACTGTAAGATTTTATGTCTATCTTATTTCAATACAAACTTTCCCCTCTTTGGAACTCCTTATCTTCCTATTTCATCTAGATTTTCACTGGCCTTTCTTTTTAAAATTTTGAATTTTTTTGTTTCATTGTATTTTACTGTACTTCTGAACTGCTTCAAGTCTCAAATACCTTGTGGAATTAGAGGAACAATATAACACCAAGAAGAAACAGAAATATCCAGAATGTGGTGCTTTTTAAAAAAAATTTTAGTTATTTACTTGAGGGCGAGAGAGTGTGAGAGAGAGCATTAGAGGGGAAAAGGTCAGAGGGAGAAGCAGACTCCCCACCAAGCTGGGAGCCAGACGCAGGACTGGATCCTGGGACCCCAGGGTCATGACCTGAGCAGAAGGCAGTCACTTAACCAACTAAGCCACCCAGGCACCCAAGAATGTGGTGCATTTTTAAGATGACTAACTGCTCTTGTCTCTTCAAAAAGCCAATATTAAGAAAAGCTAAGCAATACAAGGGACTATTTTAGACTGAGAAATGGGGGAAAAGAAAAACTTTATAAAAACATAACCAAATGCAGTGACACTTGATTAGATCCTGGCTCAAAGTAAAGTATCCTCTATAAAAGATTATTATGAGGAAAACTGAAGGAATTTGAATATGGCATGGATAATAGATAATGTTAGTAAATGATCGTTAATTTTCTCAAGACCTTGTTATAGTGTTATGATTATGAAAGAGAATGTTCTTATTCTTAAAGATATATACTTAAGTATGTTGGGGTCATGTGTCTGGTCTGCAACTTTGGGATGACTCAGCAAAAAAATTATATTTTTACAAACATTTACAAACAGATAAAGCATATATGGCAAATGTTAATTGTTGAATTGTTGTGTTTGGGTATTGGATAGTTTTGCAGAATTAGTGTGGATACTGTACTGTTGTTCACATATTCTGTGAAATATTTGGAAATTTTAAAAGTTGATATATATCTTTTTATTATGCACAGATTAAAGATATAAAACTGTGGTTACTAAAAACCTGAGAATACTTAGGTGAAGCAATTTCCTATGCAGTAATGCATCTAGAGAAAGAGACTGATACTTTAATTTTCTATGGGGTTTAAATTTAGAGACCCTATTATTATGGTCCAGCTACCACTAGAACCACTAGAAATGATTGCTAGAATTTTGATGTCCAATGTTACACAGACCTACAGACCCATTTTTGGGTAATTTATATATTCATTACTCCCTGAGTAGTAGTTTTACACACCTGATTTTGGGAATCATTATCTTAGATTTCATATTCTGCATTTACACTTGCTAACATATTTGTCTCAAATGGCAATTTTCCTTCTTTTTTTTTTTTTTAAGATTTTATTTATTTGTCAGAGAGAGAGAGAGAGAGTGTGCATGGGTGAGCACAAGCAGGGGAAGGGGTGAGGGAGAGGAAGGAGGCTCCCAGCTGAGCAAGGAGCCTGAGGCAGGACTCAGGACACTAGGATCAGGACCTGAGCTGAAGGTGAGCTGAAGGCAGACGTTTAACCAAATGAGCCACCAAGGTGTCCCTCAAATGGCAATTTTCTTATATTTGGAAAATATGCTTCAGGAATAATTTTTAAAATGAAACAATAAAACCTTATGTTAAAACCATTTCAAGGAATTATAGACTCTATCTGACAGAGATGTATCTCTCGTTATCTTTTAGTATGGAGAAGAGACCACAGCATTGTCACAAGACTTAAGGGAGAAGAAACTTCTGAAATTCCTAAAGAACATGGAAGAAATTTAGTTGAAACCCCAGAGTTCTAAGGAGAAGAGTTTGCCTCTATAGCCCATTTCAATATCTACTTTTTAAATCAAAATTTTTTATGATTTCAAGTAAAGTCAATGTCAGAGAAAATATGATCCTGAAACCCTGATCAGAATAAATAAAATATAAAATGTAAACAAAGAATTAAAAAACCTGTGGTTATCAAAACTAAGCACGTTCATAAAATGGCAAACGCAACACAGAAAAGAATACAACAGAGCTGTTCAACCTGGCTGCGGGTTTTTTTAAAAAGGATTTTATTTATTCATTTGACAGAGATCACAAGTAGGCAGAGAAGCAGACAGCGGGGGTGGGGAAGCAGGCTCCCCGCGGAACAGAGAGCCGGACGTGGGGCTCGATTCCAGGACTCTGGGATCATGACCTGAGCTGAAGACAGAGGCTTCAACCCACTGAGCCACCCAGGCGCCCCTGGCCGCGGGGTTTTTAAGGGTACTCTTTTTACCTCGATAGATGAAAAACAGCAACAAAACCAGGCTCATTCAGGAAAAACCAGAAACTATTCTATTTAGAACGTGATAATAGTTCTTTTCAGAAAAAACACGTCGGTTTCATGACACCCGCCCCCCACCTCCCGCCATAAAACAAACAGGAAAAAAGTCACACACACGATTCACTCAACAAAACGACTTGTTAACACAACCGGCAATACAACCATCGCTCACACCGTGAGGTAGCGGCAGTACAAAAAGGCGGGCACGCATGTGCGCACCCACAAGTGCTCACGATCACGCCCACTACAGAACACACACAGAAAATAGGTTTGCAATATTATCACAGACAAGAACAAGACCATTTTTTGGGTTGTTGTTTAGAAAATGCATAGATATTTTAATAAAATTACTATGATAAAAATTTGGAAAAATTATGTATGAATGACTTATTTACCTCTTTTTTTTTTCTCTACTACTCTGTTGAGTAAAAGGATCGCGCATTACAAACGGAAAGGGAAAGGAGCAATTTCAGGCGGTATCTGATCACCACTCGTAAAATTCCAGGGAAATGCAGGATAACTTTAAATTATTCGTAAATTTGGTATTTAAAAGATCAATTATGAGAGAGAGTGGTTTCACTTAAAGTGGAAGCCTGAATACGGAAGCTTGAGAAGCGAAGGCGGAGAGAGTAGACTGTCCCTCAATAAATTCAGGTTTTGTTATTTTTGCCACTTGCGGACTATGACATCACTGGGAAGCTGAAATTACTCCCATTCCAGACCTCACTGAACTCTCGCGATACTAGAGCCCTGTGGAGCGCGAAACGCCGTGGGAGGGGCTGGGGTGAGATCGACTGACTTCCGGCCGGGCCCTTGTCTGGGTGGCGCGGTCGAGTCATCGTTGGGCTTCGCAGCTTCGATCTCCCATCCCTCCCCCCCGCCCCGGCGCGGGGGGTCGACCAGCCAAGTGGGGCGGGAGGCGACTCGGACCTTCCCCTTCGTTCCGCTCTGGCCAGCTCCCTGACCCCCAGCGCTGGGGTCCCTGGGGCCCGCGAGGCCCGGTCTGAGGGGCCGGGGCCTACGTGGGCCCGCCGCTGGGCCCCATGAGGCATAGCCTGACCAAACTGCTGGCGGCCTCGGGCAGCGACTCCCCAACCCGCAGCGAGAGCCCGGCTCCAGCCGCGACCTGCTTGCTGCCCCCGGACCTGACCCGGGGGACGGCGGCGGCGGCGGCGGCGGCAGAGGAAGAAGAGACGGCGGCGGCCGGATCGCCCGGCTGCAAACAGCCCTGCGGCGACGAGGGCGAGTTGGAGGCGGGGAGGGGGGGCCGCGGCGGCGCGGCCGTGCGCGCGCCCTCGCCCGAGGAGATGGAGGAGGAGGCGACCGCCGGCGTCCCGGGGGAGGAGACGGAGGACATGGACTTTCTGTCCGGGCTGGAACTGGCAGATCTGCTGGACCCCCGGCAACCGGACTGGCACCTGGAGCCCGGGCTCAGCTCGCCCGGGCCTCTCTCCTCGTCCGGCGGAGGCTCGGATAGCGGCGGCCTGTGGAGAGGGGACGACGACGACGAGGCCGCGGCTGCCGAGATGCAGCGCTTTTCCGACCTGCTGCAGAGGCTATTAAACGGCATCGGAGGCTGCAGCAGCGGCAGTGACAGTGGCAGCGGCGAAAAGAGGCGGAGAAAGTCCCCAGGAGGCGGCGGCGGCAGCAGCGGCAACGACAGCAACCAGGCGGCGACAAAGAGTCCCCGGAAGGCGGCGGCGGCTGCTGCCCGTCTTAATCGGCTGAAGAAGAAGGAGTACGTGATGGGGCTGGAAAGTCGAGT
>ML103549.1:98104-114884 GCA_003697995.1 Taxidea taxus jeffersonii
CGGGGTCTGGCAGCCGAGAACCAGGAGCTGCGGGCCGAGAATCGGGAGCTGGGCAAGCGCGTGCAGGCACTGCAGGAGGAGAGTCGCTACCTACGGGCCGTCTTAGCCAACGAGACCGGACTGGCTCGCTTGCTGAGCCGGCTGAGCGGCGTGGGACTGCGGCTGACTACCTCGCTCTTCAGAGACTCGCCCGCCGGTGACCATGACTACGCTCTGCCCGTGGGAAAGCAGCAGCAGGACCTGCTGGAAGAGGACGACTCAGCGGGAGGAGTGTGTCTTCATGTGGACAAGGATAAGGTGTCGGTGGAGTTCTGCTCGGCGTGCGCCCGGAAGGCGTCGTCTTCTCTTAAAATGTAGGGTCAAGTAATCTGCTCTTTATCCGCGTTTACCCCTTTCAACTCCCTTACACCATGTAAAACACCTTAGTGGGACATCTTCACTGGACACATTTCAGAGGAGGAAAAAGTAATATTGAATCTTTAAGTGTTTAGCTAAAAGCATGAATGTGACACTGTAACCAACTCCTAATGATAACATGTGACTATTAAATCTCTCTGACAGTTTCTTTTTTAGGTGATTTCCTTCCTGCCAGGCTCCGTTGTAGGGGTTACAGAACAGTCGTTCCCGCCTCACAACCTGGTAAGGATCCATCTCTTCACGTAACGCTCATGCTCTGCTGCTTAGTCTACTTTAATGGGCAACATCTCAATTTGTGTGTGTGTGGGGTTTTTATTTTCCTTTTTCTTTCTTTTTTTTGGAAGGTGGGAGGGGAAATCTAATTTGGGCCCTGTCCACCCTGGAAACAGACTTGTGCTGGTCAATAATGTATTTAAGATGCTTCTTATGGTTGAAATAGCTGTTAATGTGTCCCCTTGTTCAGACTTGCGTGTACCTAGCTCTTCTGTCCCCAGTGTGGACATGGCCTTGGATGACATCGGTTCCAACTGTACACTGAAAGCTGCTAATAGAGATACAGTTTGGAGACAGTGAAACAGGTGAAGTTGAATGGAAGTTCCGAGTTGTACAAGGTGCAAATTGGAATTCCAATTTTAGAGCAACTTTTTAGAGGTTGACAATAAGTATTTGGGCTTACACAAATGTGATAGTTATTTTGCTGGAGATGACAGAAATATCTTAAAATATTTCAGTAGGAGATCTAGAAATACAATCTAGAGTAAAAGATTTTAGTATCTCACCATTAAAGAAGTTGGAAAATAACATGTATCTCTGTTAATTAATTGAAGGAGAATAAGAATGGTTAATGAAATGTTTCTTTGAGGACCAGCACAGTGATTACCCTATCACTGACTATAAATAAATTGTTGAACACCTTTACTTTTGTTGTATTAAAATTTAGGTTAACTTTATGTATGATTAGATATTGAAGGTTGTGAAATGTGAATGAAAACGTGTAAAGTGAGGCTTCACAAAGAATCTTGCTCTCCTTATTTCAGAGGTTTTTGTCCTTTTAAAAATTGAGTGGTTCTGGCTACCTAAGGACACGATTGACACTTTTTCCAAAGATGGGACATATTCTTCCCTTGAAGTACTGTATTATTCATTGTCCAATTGTATAGATTGAGTTAGTGTCCTTCAGTGTAAGAGGCATTAAGAAATTCTTTGTGAAACATCACTGTTTGATAAAGTATATACATATTTAGCATCCTTGTTTTTCTTTGTGCTAAAGTGGATACAGCTGTTGGGGCAGAAGAGACGGGACCAGCTGCTGGCCACATTTCCTGCTTTATTTTAAAAGGTAGTATAAGAAATGAGGAAAAAGAGGTAATATCAGGGCTTCTGCTGTCTTTTATTTTGAAATGTTCATAATTAAAAAGTATTTTCCAGCAGTCCAAAGATGTAGGTTATCTTACACATGTTTTATTTTGTTGTTATTTGGTTATAAAAATGGAATCCTTGTTCTTGCACAACTGTAAATGTTTTGTTGCTAGATAACACGATTTGAGACCTAACTTGGTCTCTGGTTTCCAGTGCATTACAGCATATTTTGTAAAATCACCTACTGCACTTGAGCATGAATGGGTAGTAGCCAAATTCACAACCTGGAGTGATGAACCTGCTTATACCTAAGTGCAGGAGCAAGCCCCTCACAATGCAGCTGCATGGATTTTTAGTGCCTACTGAATTATATATATATATATATATAAAAACCAAAAGTAGTTGGAAAAATTATTTGAAATGACTAATTTGTGCTATCTCTATGGAATATGTTAAATGTAGCTTTTTGAAACAGAAGCCTTGAATTGAAATTTAATTAATACTTGAACGAACATTTTTGTATATATTTCTTTGTATATAATTTTGTGCAGTACCAATGACAAAAATATGGTGTCATAATAAAACCAGGTTTGTTGATCTTTCAGTTATGGGCTCAAAGAATTTATTCATCTCTAACATGACATTGGAAAATAATGGATGAAAATAGGAAAAATGATTGTTGTTAATGCTGACTGTGGGTCTTTAAAGGTTCTGGAAGCAGTAAGTGTGTTTTTCTAAAACCATTCCCTTGGAATATTTTCTTCTAATGTCAGTGCTTTTCCTGCATTATTTGAAGTTCGGGGCTGGGGAGAAACAGTAGTCAAAGCTTTCTGAATTGGGATGCTTTGAAAATTCCAAGTGTAGATTTTTAGGATGTCATTTTATAAATGGCAGTTTTTGGAATTACTTGATTAAGAACTTTTGAAAATGGAGATTAGTATCGCCTATTTTTAAAGCTGCTTTGTTAGGCTTCTTGTTTTAACTGTCTTTTCTTAGTTTCCATTTCATTCTTTTTTTTTTTCCTTTTCTAATTTTGGTGACTTAGTGATTTTGTCATTTTTTACATCAACTTCATGGTCTTGTTTTTACATGGTATTGCATGTATTTAGGACCTATCTAACGGGGTTTAAATAAATTTGATCATATTTATGTGTAAGCACATTTTACTGTAAATGTTTGGGTTTCTGAATTTACAACAGATCTGTTTATTTCAGTGTGTAGTAAACAATATCTTAAAGTGTCCTATTCACTACTTGTTAATTAAAAAAAGTTATGATTAATATGAAACTGTTGTCTTACTATTTTTAGAAAATTGTGTTCTGAATGATTAGTAGTTGGATAAAGGAGATTTCTGGAATATATGGATTGTATTGAAATTTTAAGGTTTGGCTCTATTTACTGTAGAGGTTGAAAACATCTTAGTATTTGGGGAACTTTTTTTTCATCATCTTCCCTAATTGCCTCTATGGCAAAATGATACAGAATCAGTGTAAAGAGAGTAGCTTTTTGATACTTGTTTTCTGATGGTGATAGGAATTCATACATTAATTGAACTAACACACCATATTGACCTCCTATTTCTATCATATTGACTTACTGTTTCTGTACTTTCTTGGCCAGTTCTAACTAAAAAGGTCCACATTTGTTAAAATGTCACACCTCTGATATAATCTGGCAAAAAGTGTTCGAAATATTTTAAATATTTGTGCATTTTGTAATCACTAAATTAATCTCTTTCTCTTCTCTTTAAACAGCTTAGCAGTGTCTGCAAAAACGAATCTTTTCCTACAACCTGTTAACTGACTGGACTGATGGTAACAAAGTAGTTGTGGGAGCCATGTCGGTCAAAAATTTGGCATCTGCTGAAAAAAAAAATGAATGCCATTTTCAAGTTCCCAAATTACTTCTATACTGATTTCACTTTCCAGATTTCACTTTCCAGAAATGGAGATATGAAAAGATTCTCTGGAATCCTTGAAAGACTTACTAGAAATACATGAGACTAAGTTAATTTTGGAACAAAATTATACTTTTTTTTTTTTTTTGGTCTTTCATGGGAGTGATGATCAGTTCTTTGCATAACTTAAAAATTGTAACTGTTGGAGAAGAGAATTGCAGTATTTCATCAAGGAATATTAGATTCTTTACATAATCAAGAACACATTCTATGGAATAACATTCAGTGGTGTAGAATTACATAAACAGGCCATCAGGGATCACAAAGCATATCAAGAGTTTGTATTTATTTCCTGGAACTTGAGAGCTAATCTTCAGTATAGGCAGACCTTGCTGAGTAGAATATAAAAGTTAATGTAAAGTCCTTAACTATAAAGAGTAGCCTTTTTAAAATAGATGCATTGATTTGTCATGTGTATCTTTGAAAAAATGATTGAATATGTGAGTAGTTATTTGCAATTCAGGGTAATAGGATGTTTGCATTCTGAGGTTTTGGCTTCTTGAGTTTTCTCTGAGTACTTGACACTTTTTTGACTATTTTGAGGTTTCTAACGAATGGTATCCTAGTTTCTGATGTTATATATTAAAATGTCTCCAGTGTTATGTAAGGGCTTTAGTATTTTGGATGATGGGAGTGTTTTTTTTTTCCACATAATATGGTTGTTTTACTTAATTGAAACATTTTTGCAGTTTATTACAAGTGTGAAAAAACACTCAACTCTGGATTGTTTTATTTCATTTTTGTTGGATAATGTTAATACATTCTTTCGTCTGGTCTAGACTGAGTCATTTTATCTTAATTGACTCATTGGGAAGTGTGCAGATGAGAGGTGGGAGGGGTAGGAGATTGGCCCAGAATGATTTATCATAATAACTATACAGTTTGGTTATTATATGATATTATACAAAACCTATTAAACCCACTGTTTCTTGTAATCTAAATTTAGTCAGTGTCTGTGATGCAAGGCAGCAAAGAGCATGCCCACTGGTTTATACTTAGCTGATGGATGCTTCTGATACAAACGCTACAGCTGGTTGTAATTCTACAACTAAAGATTTGGCATTAACAATAGTTGATGACAATTAAGAAGGGAGTGATTTACTGATAATGAGTAATTACCTTTAAAAATATGTGATCACCTCGTTTAGCATATTTGAAGTACTAGTTTAAGGTCTCACTAATCAGATTTTTAAAGCTAACTAATCTGATTCTTGAAAGTTGAATAGGCAGTAAAATACTTTGAAGTGTTTTTTCCCCCACACTCATTGTCAACACAAAGTTTTGAGACCTTCCCAAATGTTTGTATTTCTATATTTTACTGTGCAGTTTTTCCTTCAGAAGCCAGTTAGTTACCGTCTAAGCAAGGGACAAAATGGGGAGGTCTCCCACTAGAAACTTGGAAAATGTTTTGTGTGGCCAACACAGTAATTTTTCACATATTTGAATTTGACTATCTCAGTCTTCCCTGCCAGTCACTTGTTACTAATACCATACTTTTCTCAGCTCTGACCTAGACTACAATGGTCATTTACTTTCAGTTTTGAAATGGAGAAAAATGAAACCGGAAGTAATTAACATTCAGAAAGTAAATGACTATCATTAGGAATATAGATTCAATATTAGAGAAAAATATTTTAAAAAATACATAGGTTATAATAGTTAACTTGTGAACTTGCCTTTGCCCCTTTCATTGCTTTGGTTACTAATAAGTGTTTTTATTCCTTTTTTACCTTTCCTGGATTTGTACATTCAAGATTTCTTAGAGCCATTTTCCCCACTTTTTTAAAAGGAAACCAGTTTACAGTGGACTTTGGTAATTTTTTTAGTTTTGTTGGCCCAAAACAATTTTTGCTGAAAATTATTCTGCTTAATTTTCAACCTAATTTAAAAACGTAGACTTTAGTGGTGTTTTGAAAAATTGTGTAGTTATGTTAACATGCAGATTTGATTTTTATTGGTGGCCTAATTTTTTTTACACTGCCTCTGAATTTTGCATCTTTGCTGTATACCCACAGAGGTCAATTTCCTAGACCCCTCTGGCTTCTAATGTCCTGTAGTTTGGAGTTTACAAATTATATCAATATCTGAAGTACAGTATAATGAGTCCTCTTAAAGCCAGATAACTACACCAAGTAAATTGTAAGATGGATTTAAATAGTTTGTTTAGTATGACTGAACTGTTAAAAACTCTTCCTGAGGCAGTGTTCTTTAGGTCTTAGCTACAAATGACTGTTCCCTAAACTGTAATGCAGATCACAGCAAGTTTATATGTATTTACCTGCCCCCAGGCAAAAATTTTGGTAAAGACTTGTAGCAGTAGAGGTGAAATAATACGGTCTTTTGCTTACGTTGCCCATTTTTACTAATTGGAAAGATGATTTAAAAAATACATGGTAGAGGACAGATTTTAGAATCCTTTTTAGTTATAGAAACCATTGAAAACTCTTCTCTTTATAGATGGTAATACGCTAAGAATGTATAGGATAAGAAAAGAATTTGTGCTGATAACCAACTTAGTTATATCAATGTTTTTTTAACTATCCAAGTTGATAGCACCATTCTTAAGGAATCTAACTTAGTAATTTGGGTTTCTTATTTTTGAAGTCAGAAACTACTTATTTTCTCTGCTGTGATAAGTGGAGCTTTCCTTTAAATAAAAATGATAGAATATAGATAGAAGTGTGTAATTTTGGGTCAGAGAGCTTTAAGTAAAGCATATCCATTATAGAAAGCAAAAAATTCAGTAAGAAATCAAAACAAAAATCACCCCTAATTCTCTAACCAAGAGAATATTTACAGCAAAATAAAGATTTTTTTTTTGCCTCATAATTGGGATCATTTCATATGTAAACTTGCTAGGGAACACATTTCAAGGCACTTGTTGAATATCAGCTTTGCTTTCTGAAAAATTTTAAATGTATTTTGTTAATTTCATTTAATTTTAAAATCTTTAGCGGGACTGCCTTCTCTTTGAACAGACCCTGAAAGCCTCACTCATGAGGCTGCCTCTTCTAGGTGACAAGCTAAATTAAATTCTCCTTTCATATAATTAAGTAGCATAAGATTATTTAACAAGTATGTCACTGTATTTGAAAGGAATAATGAAGATGCTTGTCAATATGATCTTGAATGGTACTTATTTTATTTGGTATGATTGGCTTATTTCATTAGAAAGTGTTGATTTAAATCTGTATTGTTGTCCAATATTGTAGCTGTTAGCCATATGTGGCTAACAATTTTAATTTAAAAAATTGATTTATTCAGTTGGACTAGCTACATTTCAGGTGCTCAGTAGCCACATATAGCTAGTAGCTAACACTGTCAGTCATGTATAGAACATTTATTTCCATCATCACAAAGTTCTGTTGGGCAATGCTGATTTAGATGCTGTCACATAAGAAAATGGTTTAAAGAACTGAAATGAAGTTTTACAAAGGGGAAACACAAAAAGTCACTTCAAAGATTTAAATGATCTGTCTTAGGAAATGAAGGCTATTAGACCTGGCTATTTTAGAAAACAAAAGCAGGAATATAGGAAGAGTATAGCTACCATTTAAGTGCTACCATTTAGTCAAGTGCTATGTTAGTCAACTTCCCTATATTATGTAATACCAGTCCTGAGTGAGGTTACTGAGGACCAGAGAAGAGAGGTTAACTTGCTTAACATTACACAGCTGAAAAGAAGAGTCCTAGGTATGTGATCCCCAAAGAACTGTCCCAACTAATGGAAGCTTCAAAAATAGAATTTGTCTTAATCTTCCAAGAATACAGCTTTCCAAAGACATAAATAAGAGGACTCAAAGTAGGTAACTATATCATTGTATCACTGTATCAGCTTTATCAGTATATCGGCTCTAGCTGAGCCTACCATCTTTCAGGACTATTGGAATTGAATCCTCTGTGAGGAAGGTTGTTACATATGTTCTAAATTCCTATGGATTAATATTGATGAAAACAGTGAATTAGGAAAACAAAGTGAACATCTGCTGTAGTGAACTGATCCTCATCCCTATCTCCCATTTTCATTCCTGCTTGGATTCTTTATGAGGTCTTCAGTAAAAACTGCTATATGGTTATTTTTCCTGTTACCAAAATATGCTTAATGTAAAGGAGTGGAGCAAGCAAAGTAGAAGAGACTATTGGGCAAACTAGAGAAGTTAAGCTCTTGTTTAAAGGGATAGTCTTTACTAATATTCACCCTTTGGTTGCTGCCCTGTGTAGCCATATGTTAAAGGTCCCAGAATTGTACCTCATATGATTAAAAGTCTACGTTTATTCATACGCTAAAACTTATTCATACATGATAATTTTATTTTTGTGTACACATTTGTTTAACAGTCACTGAGTTTCTAGGCCAGGTTCAGGTAACTGAAGGGCCTTTATAAATAGTTTATATTGTTTAGATCCAAGGTATCCTGCAAACATAGTCTGGAGCAAAATGGGAAATAACATCTTTCTAAAGACAGGCTTAGAAACTCTAGTCCAGTAAGTTAAGATGTTTCCTTTCTCTGGTAGCGGGGCTGACTCATACCTATAAGAAAAGATTGAGACAGTTCTATAGAAAAGATAGTTGTATCAAATGGCAAACCTATGTACAATATATATATAAATCCCAGAAGTCTTAAGATAAAAGTAGTTAGGTAAAGATTAAGTTAATTCAGTTATTCTCTTGGATAAATATTGGTCCTGAAAACTGTACTTTTGTTTTCTTTTGTCCCTTTTTCCACTTCATCTCTGAAGGCTAATACAGCTTAGGTTGCTTGGTAAGAGTTCTATCAGAAAATAACTGAATTATACTTTATAGCTAACCATTTTGTGATGGAATTTTCCTATAGTGGAATTGCTCAAACTCTAAACACGGAGCATATAATTAGCTATCATGTTAGGCACAGTACTGTTTGTAGCTTGTAGTTGACATTCAGTACACAAATTAAGGTAAAGAACCTGAACTACACATGCAATAGGTATGATGGGATCAATTTCTAGAACTGTTTTTACATTCTTAAGTAATAATATAAGAAAAAAATGTCTCAAATTAAAAAAACATTGTCTTAAAAGCAGAAAATGTATCTATGTTAATTTGTGCATTTTCTAGGTAATCATTTAAATATTGAAGTTCTTCATTGATTATGAGAAAACAATCTTACCTGGCTGCTAAGCCACCATTCACAGGTATAGCCAAGATAATAGGGTACAGACCACCCAAAACAAGACCAACTAGTCCACCCCGTGTTATGGTACAGGTTTCACAATTCAAATCACCTAGGAAATAAATCAGTTCTGAAAATGAAGGTCACGATAGTCAAGCAAACATGATTTAAAGAATGCAAGGTCATCTTAAAAGTATCACAGATACTCAATTTTTAGGCAGCAAATGCAAATCTATAAGGCATGTTAGAAGGTACAATTACATGTACAGATAACCTAAACTAGCCAGGAATAACTGCTAGAGGATTTTTAATTTCAGTTTGCACTGCTTTTATCTTTCTGCACTTGTACTGGCAAACCTGAGCTAGTATTTTTCTGTCTGCAGAAAACATTTAACCCATGGGAATTTATTTATTTATTTATTTATTTGACAGAGACAGAGCGCGCACACAAGTAGGTAGAGAGGCAGGCACAGATAGGGTGGAGTGGGGGGGAGCGGGCTCCCCGCTGAGCAGAGAGCCCAATGTGGGGCTGGATCCCAGGACCCTGGGATTATGACCCAAGCCGAAGGCAGAGGCTTTAACCCACTGAGCCACCCAGGAGCCCCAACCCATGGGAATTTTAAAAAAATAATTTGTACTTCATCTTAGCATTTTTACATTATATAGTGTGACTATTTTTACAAAATTATTTATTTCCAAGTTAGTGTAAGCTGCACTAAGAATAGAAAGCCAAGTTAATAACTTGTTTTACTCAGTCTGCTCAGTTGACTGGGTGATAGCTTTCCCTAGGTCATAAAAATTCTTTCTACACTGATCATGGGGATTCAAGCAAAATACTCATCCAGTTTAAACCAATTTGGAACAGCACTTCAGAGAGTTTAAATGGACTGTCCTCCTGCCATCCCACCATCATCTGTGGTAACAATATTTTTATGTGAAATCAGATTTTTCATGTTTCCCTGTGCTGCACTTTATTGCCCTTCACAGATCATACATTTTTTTTTTTAAAGATTTTCTTTATTTGACAGACAGAGATCACAAGTAGGCAAAGAGGCAGGCAGAGAGAGGAGGAAGCAGGCTCCCCACTGAGCAGAGAGCCTGATGCGATTCGGGGCTCCATCCCAGGACCCTGAGATCATGACCTGAGCCGAAGGCAGAGGCTTTAACCCACTCAGCCACCCAGGCACCCCCCCCCCCCGAAGGTTTGTGGTAGCCTTGTTTTGGTCAAGTGTGTAGGCACCAATTTGTAAGCAGCATTTGCCCACTTCATGTCTCTTGTCACATTTTGGTAATTCTCGTATTTCAAACTTTTTCATTATTACTATATTTGTTACCATGATCTGTAATAAGTGGTTACCACACACTGGAAATGGAAATGATGGTTAGCACTTTTTAGCAATATTTTTTAAGGTATGTACATTGATTTTTTAGACATAATACTATTATTGTACCCTTTAAACAGACCATAGTATATTTTAAACATAACTTTTATATGCACTGGGAAACTAGTATGACTTTACTGCAACAGACACTTTTACTGCAGTAGTGTGGCAAACGTGCAGTATCTCCAAGGTATGCCTGTACTCAAAGCACTCAGCATATATGGTAAACTATCAAAAGGAAATCAAGTCTCCATATATTTGATAATTCTTGTATATAAATTTAGTGCTTTGAGAGATTTACTATGTAAGTAGACTCCTCATAAGTGTTTTCTCTTTTGAGGGACTTATCTAAAAATTTTTTTTTAAAACCCAAGGCAGTCATCTTTAAAAAAAAAGTTTGCAAATACTTCTTAAAGTACTGTGGGAAAGATAAGTTAGATAAAGTATTTAGAACTGTGATGTATGTGTATTTTCCTTGTACAAAAGATTTTGCTAATATGACCTGCCACTTTACATAGGCCAGCAAGTTTCAGTCTTATCCATGCATTCACTACAATATAGCATAATAGCTAGCTACCTCATGTTAATATTTAAGGATTAATGAAAGGTGCAAATAATACATACTAAAGCAAATTCTGGTGATAGTGAAATAGAATTTACCTGTAATCAAAGGTAAACTTACAAAACCTTTGTAAGATAAGTCTGCAGTCAAAAATGGGATCACTGCCATTGGTAAGCCAGCAGCTATACGAGCCTGGGTCACATTTAAGATGCGTCGAAAAAGACTATTTGCTATTAGACCACAGAGACCAGCGTTAAATCCAACATATGTTGATCCATGTGCAAGCAGATTCCTGAGTGGAGACCAAAAAGAGAACATTTTAGGAGGTACTATATTTTGTGTGTGAGTTGTCCAACAATTCTGGTGTATGTCTGAAGAGTCTGATATAGAATGCCTCTCCTTTGGGTGCCCACAGTACCCAGTATCCTCTGTAGCACAATAGATAATAAGGTGGTACTATCTTACAATCACTGATTTATGTCAGGCTTCTCCACTAGTCTTTAAGTGAATATAGTTCACTTGAAGATAGTGGATATAAAGATACATTCATCTTGTGGTTTCAATAGCACCTGACACCTAAAAGGCATTCAGTAAGGTGAAGTTAATTATGTTTCCTTTCACTTTACTCTGAAGCATTAGGATAGGGGGGTGGAGGAGTACTAACATTTAAGGGCTGCTCTATGCTAGGTACTTTACCACAACTCACTGAAATAAAAATAAATTGATGTTTGAGTTGCTAAGTGGTTTTTAGTCAAGGTATATATGAGTTTTAAAATGCATGTTCTGTGCTTTCTTTAGTTTTGGGAAAAATAATACCTAAACTGAATGCTAGATACTGAAAGTATTCTAAACTCTTCAGCCTAGCACTTAACTTTATTTTACTACCTGCCTTGCCATCTACAACACACGCATCAGTCTCTCAAATTCTCATTACTTATTTAGCCAGACTAGCCACACAATACCCCCCTAACTTCTATGGTTAACACTCCTCTTAAAATAGCTTTTCTAGGAATTCCTAACTGAGCTTCCTGCATTGCATAAAGCATTACTTTTCTTACCTGTCACTTTGCAATCATAATGGTGCTTGTCATTCAATCACTGACCACTACTACCTGCAGCAGACTTGATGCTGAAGTCACAAAAAATTATCTTCTACCTTCAGTGTTTTCATAGTTTATTATTGGAGGATGAAAGACATGTGAGCATGAGATACAACAAATCTACTGAAATGGTAATGGAAATACAAGAGAGAGACAGTTTAAAAACTTAGGGTACACAGGATAGTATTTACTAAGTGAGGAAAGCCTACAGAACCTACTAAACAGTAACAACAGAAAACACACAAATGTGAAAGACCTATATGTTTTTGTGAGCACTGAGGGAATGGGAAACTTGAGCGTGTCTTCTGAAATACTTTTATCTTCATAGCAGTCTGGTGAAGTATATATTTTCTCTATTTTAGTCCTAGCAACCAAATGCTCAAAGGTAAACAGTTTGCCCATATATATTTTTATATATTATTGTATTAATATAATTATTTTGAATATATAAATTAAGCTATAGGCTGATGTGAAGTATTTTAAAAACTTAAAAAATATGAAAATAAAAAGGAGTGTGACTAGAATCTGAACAGCAGTTTATGGTCTCCCAAATTTTCATTTCCTATGGCTTAGAGTCACATTTTTTAGTTAATAATTCAGTAGGTACAAAATTGTTACTATCTAATAGCTCCTTTCCAAGTCAGTTTTCCAAAAAAGTGCCTTTACTACTGAAAACTCATGGATGTTTGGCAAGACACACACATTTAAAACTAGACACATGAATGAAACACAATTATAATATATTTAACAAGTGGCAATGAAATATATGGTACATAAAATTATTTTATAGATCAGGAAGTGAGGTTTTTGATATTAAAGTTTCATACACCCAAGGGCTTCTCAAATAACTACTAAATAAATCAAATGATAATGCAAGAAGGGATGAGGATTCAAACCTAGGAGGACAAGGATAAGAAAATAGGAACAGAGGAAAATAGGGAGTAAGGCAAAAGATAAGGAGACACTATCATCTGCTCTGTTCAGGTCCAGTGTTTGAGAGCAATTTACTACTTCCAAACCAAAAGCTTACTTTGCAGTTCCAGTTTGCTTCCCCACTTCTCGATTCTAATTTGGTTAAAGTACCAGTGATATAGCTAGCTCTTTTCTCTTCAAAGCTGCCACCATCTACTCTATTCCTTGTGTCAGTCTTTGTGGCACTCTACCTTACTGACCTGGCAACATGGACACAGGCCCCTTGGTGCTTGAAAAGTTTTTCTGTTATCTACCTCAGGAAAATAACAAAAAGGATGTATAATGTGTGTGTGGTGGGGGAAGAGCTGTAGGATATACAGTTTATGAAGTCTCACCAAGTTCTTATTGTGTCCTGGGTTTATAGGTTCTCTCTTGTTCAGAGGGTAAGTGGCAGCAAGGCTGAAATTTACTCAGGACAGTTAAGATTATAATTCTAAAACATATTCCTTACCATCACCACTTCCAGACTACCATGCCAGTTTTCCCACTGTCTTCTTTTTTTTTTCTCTGCTACCTTAAATCTATTTCCCAAAAGCAACTGGAATATTCTTTAGAAATGTTAGCTGCATCATCTCATTTCTTGCTTAAAATTCTTCCTGTTCCTTCAGCCTTATGCCTACTTACCTGTACTTCAGTAACACTGGTTCCTCAGATATGATCAACTCTTTGCTATCCTGTGGCCTAGGCATATGCCAACCCCTCTGCCTGTGACAACTGTCCCTCCACCCACTCCCTAGGCTGGCTCCTTTTTTAAAATCCTTTTAGGCCTCATAATTTCTCTTTAAATTGAATCTAGTCAGAGAGGTCTTCTTGCTAAGGAAATGCACTATAGTTCACTCAGTGTTGTCCTCAAAGATCAGTATGGTTCCTATATAGCATTTTTCTGTTTAATGATAAAGATCTTTTAGCCATGATCCCATTTCTGTGGCATTCCTTGTCTAGTTATGTGTGTTACAAAGCACTATCTTGAACTGTTAGACATAACAGAAATGTACTGATAAGACAATTTAAAAGCCATCTTAAAGGACTGTTATTTAGATGAGTCCATAAATGTTCACATTTAACAGTACTCTAAGCCAAATGGAAAAACTGAGAATGATCATATAATCAGATCCGAAGACATGAATTCGAGCCTCAACTTTAAGCAAAATGGTTAATCTCTTGATCTCAGGTTTTCTCAATAAGGCAAGAAAAGGAGCTCAGTTTCCTTCTGATATTCTATGTTTATATTCAAACCAAATAAATGTGAGATAATGAACCAATGATGAAAATCTACCTGGTAAAAAATATTTTTAAATTATGAAGGGATCTTACCTTTCTGCTTCTGGGAGTTGGTTGATTTTTCTGGTAATGATATTGAAGATTAAGTCTTCCTTGACAGTATCATGTGGTTCATGATTTTCCATCTTGAGCCTTAAAATATTTTTCAATAATATATATCTATAGAAAAACAAAAGGGCTTATATTTTTTTAAATTTATTATTTTTAAAAATTTATTTATTTGTCAGAGAGAGAGAGCAAGAGCAAGAACAAGCACAGGCAGACAGAGACAGAGGCAGAGGGAGAAGCAGGCTCCCTGCTGAGCAAGGAGCCTGATGTGGGACTCGATTCCAGGATGCTGGGATCATGATCTGAGCCGAAGGCAGCCATTTAACCAACTGAGCCACCCAGGCATCCCACAAAAGGGCTTATAAAAAGCTTTCTAAATACCATGAACAGTTCATTTAAAAAATTAGCTATAGCTTGATTCATAATCTGAAGAGTCAATGCATACACACATACCAAAAAATATATATTCTAAGTGAAATAGAAACCAGAACATGAAAAACAACCCATAAGACTTCTAGGAAATACAGAGTATCTTTATAAGCCTTAAAAATATTTCTTAATTTATAAATAGCACTGAACATAAAACTAATATTAACTAATTAAAATTAAGAACTTGTGTTGACCAATAAATACTATAAAGATAAGCCAGTGTGGGAGAAAATGTCTACAATATAGCTGACAAAGAAGCAGTTAGTACCCAGAAAATGTAAAGAGCACATTATCAAGAAGAAGGCAAGCAACCCAACAGACGGCCAAAGGTTTGAACAGGTACTTTCCCAAAGAGGAAAGCAAATAGCCAATAAACAGAAAATCTGCTTAGCTTCATTATAATCAGGGAAAAAAAATTAGAAACAGTGAGATATCCATCCCTAGGTTAGCTAAATTAAAACCTGACAATTTCAGTTCCTGGCAAAAATGTAGGGTAACTGAAACTCTGGTGTGCTGCTGGTAGAAGTATACATGGTACCCACTTTGGGTACAAACACTTTGGAAAAGAATTTGGTAATATTTAGTAAGTAGAAGAAACATACTACCAATTTCACTTACAGGTATACCCTGAAATAGGAATCAGCAAAATTTCTCTGAAGGGCCACAAAGTAAATATTTTAGGCTTTGCATGTCAAACGTAGTCTTCATCAAATAGCCCAGTAGTTTCTTGATCCCTGCACTAGTTGGAATGAATGCAGAGTAGGGGCAGGATGGTGAATGGTGAGGTTTAACCCAAAGATTTAGCTCATTAAACAAGATTTCAGGGTAGGAAAGTTAAGGAAAGCAAAAGTTCAGAAATAACAGCAAAATACATGATTTTATGAAATTAAATTTTCATGGTTATCTATTTGCTACAAGGTTAATTTACAACACTGATTTACTGCTGGGTACCTGTTAGATATAAAAGGTCATTGGGAACATAAGTGAGATTTCATATCCTTAGGCTTAAACAGTACAATGTAGGCTTAAAAATTTACATGTAGGTTTCCTGGACTCAAACTTCTTAAGAGCCTTGGTTACAATACCATGACAGACACAATCTCTGCCCTACAGGAGCTGTGATTCTGTTTATGTGTTCAAGGCGTGTGTGTGTGTGTAGATAAATTCGGTATACACAGAAAGTGTACAGTGTATATGTTGGAGGCGGGTGTGTGCGCGTGTGTGTATAGAGACATAAATTCAGTATACAGAGAAAGTGTACGGTGTATATATCTGAAATAAAAAAGTTACTTCCTCAGAAAGTCCTGCCTAATGCTATCACTAGTTTTCTGCTCTGTGCTCTGCATACTGGTGAGGTTCCGAGTTATGTGAACTAGTTATTTCTAACGCGTACCTACTAAAAGCCTCCTTTAATTCGGTAAAAGTTTGACAGCCTCCAGTAGGACGTTGTGTCTCTGTTACTAATAATAAATCGTAATCCAAGATAATACCAGTATCTAAGATAATGTATTTAAATACTACAAACATTTCAAAAGGCGCTTGTATTAGCTAGCTCACGTCCCTCAGGTTAACCATGAGACAAGTCAAGTGGGGACTCTAAAAATTAAATTAGGCCAAGGTCACTCTGGATATTAGTAGTAAAACCTGGGTTAAACTCAAGCGCAGACATTTATTTTCTCTCTTGATATAAGATCTTTTCTTCTGGGTGGAAAGTGAAGAGACCGTAGGTGCCGTCTCCCCTCCCCCGCTTCCGACCCAGGCCCGGGATCTCATTCCCGCGCTGCCGGCGAACTACCTGTCACCATGCTTTACTTCTCTGGATACCCGGCCATTTACCCTTTTTCCAGGGATGCCAGTACCTTATGCTCTCCTCACAGCATTCGATGCCTGCACCGGTCCTCCGCAGGCCACGCTGGGAGTTCACTCCAACTTTTGTTCTCCTACCCTGAACGCAGCCATCTTTGGCTGGCACGTGACTCGAGTCAAGCAGGCGCGGGGGCGCGCCCGCTGATTGGGCTCCCAGAACGTAGGTTGCCTGCCCCGGCGACGTCCTGCGGAGGGGCTTTCTGCCGAGAAAGTGCTGGGTTCGTGGCTGGGGAGTTTCGGCGAGCGCGGAGGGTACC
>RCUC01137832.1:0-65693 GCA_003697995.1 Taxidea taxus jeffersonii
TTGCACCGCCCTTACCAGGGGCCGGGCTAAGTAATCCTCTCAGGTTTGCTTTCGGGAGCTTTTGTTCCCTGAACGCGCTTTCTGTAGAGTTCTGGAGGACGGGAATGACAATGGCGGCCTCCCAATCTCCGGTTCAGAGGAGCCGAGAGCTAGGGGCCCCAGTCTTCAGTGCGCCTTCAGAGAAAAGCGTTTAATCCCTCCCGTCTCCCCAGCTCCGGCCGCGCTCGGAGAAAATCGTGCATCATCAGTCCCGTGTCACTGGCTTCTGGGAGCTCCGAGCTCACCCAGCCTGTGACCAAGGGTCTCCGTCTCTGGCAGAGTCCCACCTGGAGTCTCCGAACCCCGTAGATCCCTGAGCTCTCCCGGGTCGGAGTCTCCCCGGATCTTGTGGGGACCCTCGCACAGAGCACCGGTCCGTGTCACCGACCACTAGGAAACCTCGGCTCTGTCTCCGCAGCCCGCTTTCCCGCTCCCCTGCGAGCTCTGCGACACTCAGACGCCCCGATCCTTCTGTGACCCCGTGGGACCTGAGTCCACGTTGTCCCCGTGAGGTCTTCACCCCAGTTTAGCCTCTGGAGTGATGTCTCTCCGTGGAGCCGACTTTTAAAAGTTCTGATTTTGGGCTCCACCGCTTGCCGGGAGCCGGCCCCTCCCCCTGGGGTCTATCACTTCTCCGCTGGTCCTACCTTTCAGAAATTGGTCAATTTTCTGTTTCTAGAATTGTTGTTTTTCTTCTCTTCGATCTCCTGTTGGATTTGTAGGTGTTCGGAATGGTTTGATAGGCGATCTAGCTGATCTCCTGCTGCCTGATGTCGTCTCAGCCTCCTACTTCTCCGCCATCTTGACTCCTCCCCAGGACAGAACACATTTTAAGTTAAATATTATCAAAGTTCTCTCCCAGACCCATGGCCATAGTACCCTCCCTCTCCTCTGTGTTGAGCGGATTCCTACCACAGGAAGCCCAGCAATCCATGACATTCCCCCATCCAGGCCTTAGTCACTGCACAACTGAGAAGTCATGTTTTTAGTATTTTTTTTAAGAGAGAGAGAGTGGAGGTTGGTGGGGGGTGTATGGGGAGGAGCAGAGGGAGAGGGAGAGAATCTTAAGCTGGCTCCATGCTGAAATCAAGTGTTGGACACTTAACCAACTGAGCCACCCAGGACCCCAAGAAGCCATGTTTTAAACATGGAGGTGAAAATGAAGGGAGGTTTTTTTGCCAAATTATGGCCACATAATCCCTGTTTTGTTTACCAGTAGAAGCTGAATAATATGAAGTGGACCCCCAAAACATCTACTCACTCTGCTCCCCACCCATGAGCAAAATAGCTCTGACCATTTACAGAACCATCAGAATGTTTTCCAGATATTAAGTCTTCTCTCAACTACTTTTTTCAAATCCAAGTGTGAATGAGTCAGGAACATTAATTGAATTATCTCCACCTGGAACCAAGCTCCCAATGAACATAAAAAATGTATGATTTATCAACATATAAAAATTAGAGGCAAAGATAGGGAACGCTCATTTCTTCACCTTCATCACCTTGGTTCTGCTCATTTGCAATAGGTCTCCTAAACTTGCCCCCAGCCAGCCCTTCCCTACTTCGCAAGTCCTGCCAGAGACTGCTGGGGCCAGATGACAAAAACAGACACACAGGCACTTCCCAGCCAAGTGTGCAGGACCTGACAGATGCATGTTCCGTGTCAGCTCTGACCCTGACATAGCCCACTGCAGAGGTGCTGGGCTCAGAGTGGAGGACATGTGGGAAAGAGGAGATGAAAAGGAGAAGCAGGAAAATGGGACAGCATCCTGTGCATCCGGCAAGGGAAAGTGCCACATGTTAAGAATGGGGGCTCCCAGAGGCAGGAGCATGGGTAGGAGAACATGACAAGGTCACAGACTTCGCCTCCCACCATATTTCAGCTGGCTGAACACTGTGCAGGCTCTCTGTGTTTGCTGGTTAGTTCTGAAGCAGGCTTCCCCAGAAGGTAGAGTTGGTCAGTGCATATGGTAAGAGAAGAGGCTGTAATGGTGAGACCCTGTCACCGTCACCCCACCCCCTACTGAGTCTAACAACATCAGTTTGCTCCTGATGATCAACATCCTACAGTTAGAGAACTGTATCTTTGACTCAAAGATTTACAATACTCATTAATGTAACATAGGTAATGATAGTTTATAGGTGAGTATAAATGGATTCCCAAAAGCCTTTCCTGATAACGTACTTTGATAGAGGGAGGGAAGTAAAGAGCATAAGCGGGTTCTGAATCCATTGTGGATCTGATAGACAGATGTGCTACAGAGTCTGGGGAGGGGTCAGGGCCTGGGAAATAGGATTCACTGAGCCCCCATATTTCATCTAATGTCTTCCTTACTGAAAGTCTCACTTGATTGGAGGACTGTTCATATAGAACACAAAGAAGGGCTCCTTTCCAGGGCATTCACTTTTTTTTTTCTACCCTGGCCAGAAACACATAAAAAGAAGAATTTGGCAAGAAATGAATGACTTCGCAAAGTGCATCTTCTCTTCTAGAAAGAAGTCAAAGGACGGTGCCTGCTGAGGGGTGTCTGGGTCTTAGCTTCAAAGCAAAGATGCACCAAATGTGAGGGGCTGCCCTAAGTCCCTCCAGGGGTGGGGGACAGCAGGAAAAGGGGCCTGCAGGAGCCACTGCCGGGAAGGTGGGTCAATGAACCCAGGAGCCATCAATGAACATGAAAGCAGGCTTGAATTTTAAAGCATGTAAAATTAAATTTTAGCCTAAGCTCAAGATATACATGAATGTTGGGTCCCGAAAATAGAGCAAGGAGAGAAAAGAGGCCAGGCCACCATGGCGGTCCCAAGAGAAAGGGGAGCAGCTAGTAGTGAGGCACCTGCCAAGCCTGGGCTTGGCCCCTGCTCAGCACTTCAGATGTATCACTGATCTCAATTCTCCAGCAACTCCGTGAGGCAGGGACACCACTGCCCAGCTTCACAGGTGAGGAGCCTGACACTGAGAGGTTCAGTGATTTCCCTGAGGCCACATTGCTCTAGGTTTCTCAGCAATGAGGATGCACCATTTATGGCTTTTAGGAAAATATTATCCAAGGACTATGATTTCTTCTTTTCCAGAGGCTGGGAATTCTTGCTCCACAGCCAACCTATTAAGCATCCCATCTGAGAGCCTGCAAATCTGGAAAACCCTGTTCTGGGTGATCTAGTCACAGAAAGCACCAGGAACTAGAGATGTTTACATGTGGACTTGTTCCCACCTCCTGAGGGGTCACCCCAGGGGGCAGGGGATATAGTCCACAGCAGGGGCAACCCCGAATTACCCCTCCCCTGACTCCCCAGAGCTGTGGCCTCACAGGAGAGAAAACTTTGGTTTTCCACGTGGAGTTTAGAAAGAGCTTACTATCTGCCCTGGGCCCGAGGGCACCAGGTTAGTGCCCATCACACCTAATGAAAAGGCAGAAAACAGATTTTGATAGAAAAATAGAGAAATGTTCCCTTCTTCCATGACTTAAGAAAAAAAAAATAGAAACACAATTCTGCTTTGAAGATTTGAACATTATTAATAAATAATTACCAGGTCCTGAGTCATCTGGTGTTTACATACATGTTCACCTTGGATCAGGGCTGGCTTGGTGGGAAACAACAGACAAGCCAAGTGGTCCCAGGGGAGCCGAGGGCACTGAGCTGGGGAAACTGAGCCACACTGGCAGGAATGTACAAGCCAGTGCTGATGCCACCAGGCCTGTCCTCTGGCCTTCATTCTGCATGCCCATTGCATGGGCCAGCTTCCTCTGCCTGCTAGCCACTCAGGCCCCCTTTCAGCTGCAGCTCACGTGTGACGGGCCCCTGTGGCTCTGACCCTGGCCTTCACGTTCCACTAACTGCAAATTCCGGCTTCTAGGCTTCTTGCTTCCCCATCTCAAGAGAGAACAAAACAGGGTCACTGAAGCCTATGGAATAATTCCCCAGGGTTGGGTGACTCCTCCCAATCCAGCCCACTACAGAAGAGGGGGACGACTGTACTATATAGTCTATTCATGGCCCTAGCCACCCAGGCCTCTGTACCTGGCCTGTGGGCAATTCCAGTTAAGGGACCGTGGCTGGTAAGGTGCTCCAGAGCAGGAGTGCTACCTAGTTTAGGAGGGCAGGCATTATTCTTTTCATTGTACACATGAAGGGAAGGGCTAAAAAAATATGCCTGCAGTCACACAATTAGCAAGTGCAGAATTGAAATCAGACCTTAGGTCCTTGGGTATGCTATCTATTGCTGTGCAACAAACTAGCCCCAAACTTGGTGGCTTTCAACAAAAACCATTGTGTTTGTCCCCAATTCCCAGTTTGGAAGGGTGGGGCTCAGCAAGAAGGCTTGTCTCTCCTGCGGGGTGTTGGTTGGCTGCCGGCAGGTGGCTGAGGGTTCCTCTGGGAGATCGAAGATGGTCCCCCTCACATGGCTGCCCTCAGCTGGGCCTGCTCTGCTCCTGAACCTTCATTCCCAGTGGCCTCTCTTCTCTCGCAGAGTCTCATTCTCCAGGGTCTCTCTGCCTCAGGTGGTTTCTCCAACAGGATACAGGACATTTTTTGTGTCACTTCAGGGCTCCAAGAGAGTGAAAATGGAAACCAAAGGGAGGCTAAAGCCTAGTCAGCTTTGGGTGTGAACTAACATGGCTTCTTCTCCCTCTCTTGGGCAGTGCAGTACCAAGGGCCATCTCCAACTCCAGGAAAGGGGCCATGGGCTCTACCTTGGGAGAAGAGTAGAGACAAAATCACATGTCAAAGGGGCCTCAGGACAGGCCAGGATGTTGGTGGCCACCATCGAAACAACCTTCCACAGAACCCAAACCCATGCACTTCACACAATGCTAAGCACCCCAGGGCCTTTATGGCTGCTGGCGTCCTCTTGATGTCATCAGAACCTCCTCCAGAGACAGCTGAGGGTGACACCTCCACTTCATTTAACACGTTTGGTGTCCTTGGTGGGCCTGGGGCTTAGCTAGACAACGAGAAGGAGCAAATGAGTCAGACCTAGCCCCTGTTTTCCCAGAATTGTTGTGTCCTGAGAGAAGGCCTTGTACTCTGAGGAACTGAGTCATGTCCGGTCCCCTCTGGAGAACAGTGAGAACGTCTGAAAGCTCACGGCCTGCCAATTAATCGAGGTCTGTTAAGTACCTTATTTTTCTAGGCATTCTGTCAGACTGGGCTACTCAGAGGCCTTAGAAAATAAAATTTTAAACTGGGAAGTTATTAAATTCATATTTCTTTTCATTTTGTGAAGTGATTAAAAGAAAATCCCCTCCACCTTTCTAGTTGGAAACATCCAGAAACAGAGATGAGCCCCAGCAGCAGGAGACCGTAGGGTGCATCCCATTTGTCAACGGCAGATGCCAAAACCCAAACACAAAGAAGCTCAGGAGGAATCCAGGCCGCCTCGAGAGCGGCAGGTGGTGGGAGCCGGTCCAGGGATTGCAAAGCTCCCTGGGGCCCTTACTCTGCAGAACCTAAACGCAGCAGATGAGGTGAGAGCCGCGCTGACACGGCCACGCCTCCCACTTCGGTGGGCGGAGCTCTCCGCATCCTCCATCTCTGGTCTAAGATGGTCAGAGCAGCTGGTCTCCCTGCAGCCCTCCGTTTCCAGGACAGACCTTGCCCTTGAAAACGCCATTCTTTCCTCGGCCTACCTGCTGCTTTGCCAGGGCGACCCCTGCCACACATCCCCAAGGTGGCTCTGCCCACCTCCATCCAGTGCCAAGGCCCTTCCTCGTGCCCCCCAGGTGTACCCTAGCACAGGGCTATCCCAGAAATGCAGAAATACAAAGGTCTTGCTCCTGGGCAACTCACAGCCAAGCCCAAGACCGAAATATCAGCTGCTATGGAAACTGAAGCTCATCTAGACATTCACCATTGATCAACCAACCAGTAGTTTGCAGTTCCTTTTAAATTTTGGAACATTTTCTCATATGTGGGAACACACTGTGCGCTCTCAGAAGGTTTTGTAGGTGGTAATCATACCCTGAGGTCCAGGCTTTTCCTGTCTATGACTTGCAAAGGTGCATGAGAGGCTGATTTCTGTGCTGCAACCAGCAATTCAGCAAGTAACTTGCACCACCAGTTGAATGGAAACCACGCTGGAGGAGGGAAGATGGGGTCTCATCGTCACTGGGGCCTGAAGATCTTATCTGATGCCAATGGCTTTTCTCAAAGTGCTTTGTAATTTGTAGTGGGACATTTTATACTAGGATGTTGGCTTTGCCAAAGGCTCACAGGTCTAATTACCCAACGCTGGATGTGCGTGGGGCAGGGGAGCCTGGGAACAAAGAAAGGCAGAGCAAGAGTTAATTTAGGGCTCTGAGCAGGGTTTCTATAAGGGCCGCTGGCTACCGAGATACCTGTTCAGTTGTTCCTTTCCACCAGATGGATCAGAATTAAATGTTTTATTCATAACGGAATAAAGGAGAGCTGGCACTGCCTGGTGTCTGATCGGCCCGAGCGTCCTTCATCCCTGTGTCTTCTCCTAGCTCCTGCTCGTCTTCTCTCACCTCCCTTCTCTTCCCTCACCTTCTAAGTTTCATTGCCCCCACCACTTTAGCTTCGATTTCCCTCAACATATAAACGAGCTCTCTTTAAGATAACAGTGGAAGGCCTTTCTTGGGATACTTCAAGCCTCGTGCCCCGCAGGCCTGTTACTTAAAGCTCCAGAAGCCCAGGCTTCCTGATCTCTGAAAACAGCTTGAGCTTAGCTCAGGATAGTCTTCCTGGGATATTTTCCGGCCCCAAGTCAGCTGCCTCTCCTGGGAGATTCAAGTTGCAAGTGTGAGTAAGAAGCAAAGATTCCATTCGAAGGCATGCTGCTCTCACTGAGGCCATTTCTGGGCCCAACCTTCTAAAGGTAAAATGCTTTTCCAGGGGCAAATGCAACCGACCAGACGGCCAAACGAAGCTGGTAAATCTTGGGGAACTAAAGATTATTGGCGTCAAAAAAAAAAGAAAAGAAAGAAAAAAAGTTCCTACCCAAAATAGCTCCAGTGTTTTTTTCTTCAGTTCTTTAACAGCAATGATCCTGCACAGACAATAAAATCCCTCCCTAATGCATCTGGAGTGGTGCTGGTGGGGGGAAGTCAGCTGATGATGCACTTCACAGGCACACAGTCCCAAACTGAAATTGAAAATCCCCATGGTGTTTCAGATAAAAGATCAAACAAATATAAGCTTCCTCCAGGGCCATAGGTCAGGTGCAGGACTTTGAAGACAAGTCCGACCAGATGCCCTTCTTTAAAAAAAAAAAAAAAAAGATTTTACTTATTTATTTGACAGAGAGAGACACAGCGAGAGAGGGAACACAAGCAGGGGGAGAGAGAGAGGGAGAAGCAGGCTCCCTGCTGAGCAGGGAGCCTGATGCGGGGCTCAATTCCAGGACTCTGGGATCATGACCTGAGCCGAAGGCAGATGCTTAATGACTTAGCCACCCAGGCGCCCGTCCACCCCAGATGCCCTTCTTGAGCCAACTCTGCTCCTCAGGGATGAGGGAGGAATTTCGAGATGGAAGCCCACTGACTGTGGCAGTGCACTGAGTCCCCTTCAAAACCACCAGAGGGGAAGCCCTAGGAAGATCCTTTTCCCAAATCAGAGTAGTCATGGGAAATACTGATCTTTGGGGTCCAGAAGGAGCTTTTGTAGGAGGCTTTGAATGCAAATTCCTCACAGTTCTCAGGTTGATGTGACTGGAGATCTAAACCTGTGCTCAGAGGACAAAGTAAACACCTGTACCCAGACTCTGGGCAGCTCCAGGAATAGCACTGCCCCCCAGTTCACCTGGAGCCCTCACTGCTCCTCTAACTCAAAGTAGGAGGGGCAAAGAAGCTCAGAACTCAAGATTGGTGCCCCAGAAGTTACTCAGTTTTAAAGAAAAATCTCCATTTGCCTTCTATGGCCACAGGACTCTCTCATTTTTCCCCACCTAGGTCCCTACCTTGTCTCCAATACTGAAAGAGATTCTTCCTTCAGGTGGGCTCTGCAGCAGTTCTAACACATGGCCTCAAATGCTTTGACATTCTTTCCACAGAAGGCAGGCCTCTTTCTCTGACACTGCCGCAGCTCTGGGAGATGGAAGATGCTGGGTGTGGCCTCCAAGGCTGGGTGTAGAAGGACTCATTTACCCGAACACACACTTTTAGAGCTCTGAGCCTCCAAGTCACAAGCCTGACCACCCTGGAGCCACCATGCTTAGAGACGCTCTGGAGGGGAGCCCCGTGAGCCCACTCTTCATGGCACCCCAGCACTAACTCGGGCACCAGACGTATGTGTGGAGAAGCCTCCGAAGGACCCCAGCGCCAGTTACTTGAGTCCCCACAGACATTCTGGTCTTCCCAGCTGAGGTTTGGACACCGTGGAACAGAGACCACATTTAAATTTCAGCTGCACAGAATCCATAAGCATAATAAAATGCTTCTTGTTCCATGCCATGAAGCTGTAGGGTGGTTTGTTACACAGCACTAGGTAACTGGAGCATAATCTAAGCTGCTTCTGTCATCCCATCTCTCACAGAGACTCATACATTTCTGTGGTTCAACCCACAATATGTGTCTTTCGTGTGCTAAGTGCTGTACTGTGAGGGGTTGGTGGAAAGGGGGTGAAAGTCCAGGTCATGGCACCCAAGGGACATCCAATGGGTTGGACAGACACTCCTCCCCAACCAGGGGCTCCTTCTTGCACTTTACAAGGGCCAACTGTGCTTCAGGAGGTCCTGAAGCTATGGAGCGAGGTCTTCTCCTGCTTCTGATCCCATGACAGCAGGAGGCACTGATCACTTCACATTCTGGGCAGGTGCACTCCAAGGGGGCAAAATTCAGCTGGAATACAGTGTGATTTGTGTCCCCTGGAATTTGAAATCTCTGTCCCCAGCAAGTGCCACAAAGGCCTGGGGTCTTCCAGAAGCTCTCAAGAAATATTCTGACAGCTCAGTGGAAAGTGCACAGCCCCTTCCCAGGTAGCAAAGACTGACTAATCGTGGGGAAGAGGGCAAATAAGTGTTTAAAAGAGGCAGGAAAAATACCACAGCAGGCACACTGGCAGCACATGAATCAGACAAAGATCATATTTATGAGTCATGACACCACAGCAGAAAACTCTGTAAGTCCCTCCTTGGGTCACCTGGTCTACCCATGGTCCAGTCTCCCAGCACATGCCCTGCTTGGAGACAAACCCCGGGGACACTGAGGACACAAGGAATCCAGAAAACCAGACACTCACACAGGAGTTAAAGACCAAATTCCAAGGGCTGAAGTTCTCTGGCCAACAATGACTTCACATTCTTGGGAATAAACTATTGACCAGATGCATGAAGAGAAGACTCATGTGCAAAAACAAGCACAGAGACAAAGCTGGGATTCTGAGCTCAAAGTATTTCACAGGCAGGTCCACCCTGTGGGGCCCAGTTCTCAACCCCCATTCCTCCAAAGCCCACTGAACAGCAGGACTGCACCTGCCCCTAGGGGGGCTGGGGTTGGATTCAGCCCCAAAGACAGTGTGTCTTCAGCAGATAACTTCCAGGAAGATAATACCTTTGGGTTCCACTTGGAAGTCCAACTCAAATATGATCACTGTCTGGAATACTAGCTTTTTCTGTCCTGGCAAATGTCCTTCCTATCTGTTTAAATTTAAAAGAAAGAAATGTCCTAGAATGTTTAGAAAATGTAACTCTGTATTCCCTTCCATGGGAAGGAAACCCGAAACATTTGGTTCTATATCTTGCATTAGCAGCTGTTGGCTACAGAAAAAGAACTTGCGGCAATGAAGGGAGAAGCTGCTGAAAGCCAAGGTGCTTACCGGCCACAATTGGGATTTCCAGCGGTGAGCTTTTGGGGGCAGCATTGTGTCTGGCCCCTTTTATCCATAGCATTATGATACCTGACATTGAGCAGGGATTCCAGTAAGGATATGATGAGCGAATGAACCTAATGGATGGATAAATGAAAAGCAAATGAATCAATGAGTGAATGAAGAGCAAATAAATGAGTGAATGAGTTCGCACATACACCATGCATGCATAAGTGCTATATGGCCCTTGCCAGCACCTTTCTCCTTCGAGGATCTGAACTTCAAGCCAAGGCCTCTTTCCTGATGTTCATGTCCGCGCCTCCAAACATACTCTGACCATAGCTCATTGGATGACCTATCATGACCTGTCATGACTAAAGCCAAGTGCATCAATACATCATCACCAAATCCAGCTCCCTGCCCCCACAATGTCACTATTATCTGGGGAAGGTGTCACCCTTTTTAGTAATAATTACTCAGTGAAAAATCTAGACTCCCCTCTACCTCCCACCACCCCTGAACCTCCACATCTAGTTGGAAACCCAGGTCTCTTGGTCATTTTTTTCAAAGTATCCCCTGTTCTGTCCCCTCCTCTCCATGCCTCTGTCATGATCCCATCTCTGGCATTCACACCGCACAGGTGTGCCCCTGCTCTGCGTAGAGCTTTGTAGCTGGGATCCCACCTGAGAGTGGCTTCCACTCCTGTCCTTTACCCATGGAATAAAAGCCAAACACATGAGCCAGATAGTCAATGTTCTTCAAATTCTTATGCTAACTTATGTTTATGTTCAACTTCTCTGCCCTGATCCTATTCTTGCAAACTTGCCCATTCCACAAATCGCCTGTAAATGGCACCATTTCCCTTCCCTATCTCTCGAAATGAAATGCACACCTCAACACTTAGCTCAATCTTTGCCTCCCTTATGGGATCTTTTAACTGCTCTAAGAAACCTGACTCCAAAATACCCTCCCTCCCTGACCCCAAAATACCCTCCCTTGCAGTCCTACACATCGCCTCACCTTTGTGGGGCCCTCTGGGTTCACTGTGATGGTATCTGTTGGTCAATCCTAGCTTAGGTCTTCTGTCTCCTGAAATGCTGGCAGTAGCCATAGTCGTTGACATCTTGTCTTTGGTTGGTATTTGTCTTATCAGTACAGATGTCCCAGTTCTCACACTCCTGAGGGGTGTGTCCTTTATGAGATCTCTTACCACATTGCATTAAAATGATCTGTTTCTCTTCTCCAGTTTGATTAGAAGCTTCTAGAGTACCATGATTCTTATTCATCTTTTTATCACCACACCTAGCACCTGAGCAAATCACATTTATAAATTAATAATCATAATGATAATTACAGCAAGCATTTATTCTTTATCTACTATGTACAACACCGGACAGACAAGGTGCTCACAACCCACTGAAATTTATGTGTCATTTTCTCCATTGTACAGATGAGAGACTCTGAGAGTTTAATATCCTACCAAGGTGGAGGTGGGATTCCAATCCAAGCTGGTTAAGATTATAATCCATACTGTTTTCCTCTGCCCACTAGTTTCCTTCATACACAAAGAACCCCAGCAGTTTTGCACTCAGGCAGAAGCACAGAAACCTCTAAGTGCTGATTAAACCCACCAACACACTGAGATTTGAAGGACACAGGAAAGAATGGTTGGGTGCCATTGCCTTACAGATTTGTGCACTTGGACTGACAAAACGCATTACCAACTGGAGGGTATATTGTTAACTAATACATAGGTAGGATTTATTGGATGTCTTTAATATTCACTGCCATCTGGTAATAAGAAAGACAATGACAGGGATAAATTTCACCTCCTTTAAACTTGACCCAAAGGTTCAACTTATACCCAGACAGCTGTATGGGTGTATCAACTTACTAATCCACAGTGTGCTATTATCTTAATCTATTTTGGATAGGATGTCCATCTCCAATTAGGATATTAGCTTCTTTGTTCATACATGAGCCTTTAGGGCAAATACTTAGCTGGCTCCAGTTACATCCATTTCAGTTTCATATACTTATTATCAAGGAATACATGAGAAACAAACCCAAGGCCAGAGAATACAAATTAATTAAAAGCTTTAACAGCCAGTTCTGATGCACATTTTTGGACAAATGTCTATTTTGAAACAGTTGAAAGGTTCCTAAACCAATAGCAAAGGGAAAAAAGCGGCTACTGAATAATTTAGTTCTCGAATACATTTTGGCCCTCTTCATATTCTAAAATACACTTAAGAAAAATGTGGCTTATTTCACTAGATTAACTTATCAGACAAGGGATCCCATAATGTTTATGAAACATATGCTTAAAAACCTATCTGTTTCCACCAGTTTTTAAGCATACTATATTACTATTGCCAAGAATGTTGTATAAGTTTCTAATTTGCTCAACCTGAAGTGACAGAAACCATTACGTTTTTTTATATGCAAAGAGCAGAACTTTAAGGACTCTTGCCTATGTAGTGAAATAACAAAGGAAACATAAGGAAGAATTGAATCATTCTGTACATTTGGTAATTGATCATGAAAATACATTAGATGCAGAAATAATGGGGAAAATATTAAACATTTCCCTTTATGCCGTGGTCTAAGCTACATTTGGGCAGCTTAGTTCCTACACCTGCCACTTTTAATGAAGTCAAGATCCTCTTGGGCCCAGCATAGGTACCTACAGTTCAGCATCACTTTTCAGCCCTGAAAGATGTTCAAACCATGAAAGCCTTCATGACTTCATCACTGGATTCTATCAGATGTGCGCACAGATAGATTTGGGCGCTAGCTAGAGTCCTGGAGCAAATACCCCCCCCCTAAGATTCCTACTAATCTGGCAGTGCTATGATTTACACAGCCAAAACTCCTGGGCCCACAAACAAGAATGAACAATGCATTTATGCCTTGCCGTGAACTGGGGCTCTGTAGCCAGTGTTGAGATGAATGCCGTATTCTCCTCTGGAGGCTTGCCCGTTTTCGAAGGCCTCTCGGGTAGTCACTCCTAGAAATATATAAATGGCTGGCTCCTGAAACTGAGGCCACTTGCCTCTGTGTTAGCGGGGGCCAGTGTGGTCTGGGCCCTGCAACGAAATGTGCCAGCAATTCAGGTAAAACTAAAGAGAACAAAAGGGACCATGGTTTCCCAAGCAGGGAAAGAAGACAAGAGGGAGATTTTTCAGCGGCCTTAATTTCGGGAATAAATTCTAAGGGTCAGAAGAAAACCAAGTGACTTTTTCTCCTGGCTCAGAGGATGTGAAAGTGGGTAAAGAAGTCCGAATGCAGAGGGCCTGAGTGGCGAGGCTACCCCCATGGGAAGGCAGCTCCCTGTTGGAGATGTTCCCTGCCCAGGACCCCCCTGCCCTCTATCTGCTCCCACTGAGCAAGTCTATGACTCGCAGGGAACTAGCCTGAGATAGGCAAGAGCCCGGGCCACCAACGGCAAATGTTTATGCTGCATGTAAAATGTGGACTGCTAGGCAAACCGAACCACTCATTAATCTTTCAAATTATGTCAGTTACAAAAATGGAAGCAGATCTCAGGCAGAGAGAAGAGGCCTCCACCTTCCTGGGCTGACTGCACAGACTTGGGCTTGTGGAAGTTGCTCTCAGAACCGTGCACTGCTGACTTGCTTGCGGTGGGCAGGGTGCTCTGGGAGGTCAGGGGAGTGGAGTGTGTTGTTCAGAGTTCCCATGTGTGATGCTTGGCCCGAGGGGGTCGTGGAGCTCGTGTGTTGACACTGTTGTGTAATCAAATCAACACTGACTTTGAGAGGGAGTTGAAATGCATTTTTATTCTGGAAAATTTGGGGCATAGATGAGAAGAGAGAGCCCTCATTTTTCCATTATCTGGTTTTAATGATGTTCCCAATATTTTGCTGGTCTTCCTTTGCTTCCCCACACCTTTTGTTCTCCCCCTTTCTCTTTCTCCCTCTCTCTCTCTCCTTCTCCTTCTCTCCCTCCTCCTCTCTCTCCCTCTATCTTTCCCCACCCCCTCCTTCTCTCTCTCTCTCTCACACACACACACACACACACACCTTTTTCTGGACTACATTAAAGCATATCTCAGATATTGTGTCATTTTGCTATAAATGCTTCGGAAGGCATTTCTAACTGATAGGATTTTTTTCACATGGTCACCATAATAGTATAAGACTTAACAAAGATTCTCTATAACCAGTTAGTGTCCCCCTGATATTCAAATACCCCCAATTGTTTCACAGATGCCTTTTTAATTATGTTGGAGTGAGGATCCATACCAGGCCCCATGTTGCTATAGCTGCATGTCTAATCCAGCAACTTCTTACTGTTTTTCTTTCCCTGTGAGTTCTCGAAGTCCCAGCACTTTTCTTCTTCCTTATTTAAATTCAACTTAGTTAACATACACTGTATTCTTAATTTTAGGGGCAGAATTAAATCATTCCTCATATTCATATAACACCCAGTACTCATTACATCATGTGCCCTCCTTAATGCCCATCGCCTATTACCCCATCCCCCCAACCCCCCTGCCTCCAGGAACCCTCAGTTCATTTTCTAGAGTTCAGCATCTCTTATGGTTTCCCTCCCTCTCTATTTTCATCTTACTTTATTTTTCCTTCCCTTACGTTCATCTGTTTTGTTTCTTAAATTGCATATATGAGTGAAATCATACGGTATCTGTCTTTCTCTGACTGACTTATTTCACTTAGCATAATAGCCTTTAGTTCCAACCATGCTGTTGCAAATGGCAATATTTCATTCTTTTTGATGGCTGAGTAATATTCCATGGTGTATATACACCACATCTTCTTTATCCATTCATCTGTCTATGGACCTCTGGGCTCTTTCCATAGTTTAGCTATTATGGACTTTGCTGCTATAAACATAGGGGTGCAGGTGCCCCTTCAGATCACTATGTTTGTATCCTTTGGATAAATACTTAGTGTAATTGCTGGGTCATAGAAAAGCTCAATTTTTAACTTTTTGAGGAGCCTCCATACTGTTTTCCAGAGTGGTTGCACCAGCTTGCATTCCCACCAACAGTGTAGGAGGGTTCCCCTTTCTCCACATCCTTGCTAACACCTGTCATTTCCTGACTTGTTAGTTTTAGCCATTCTGACTGGTGTGAGGTGGTATCTCATTGTGGTTTTGATTTGTATTTCCCTGATGCTGAGTGATGTGGAGCATTTTTTCATGTGTCTGTTGGTCATTTGTATGTCTTCTTCAGAGAAATGTCTGTTCATGTCTTCTGTCCATTTATTGACTAGATTTTTTTGTTTCTTGGGATGTTAAGTTTGATATAGATTTTGTATACTAGCTCTTCCTCCATTAAGACATTTGAAAATTTCTTCTCCCATTCTGTAGGTTGCCTTTTAGTTTTGTCAACTGTTTCCTTTGTTGTGCAAAAGCTTTTTATCTTAATAAAGTCCCAATAGTTCATGTTTGCTTTGTTTCTCTTGCCTTTGGAGACGTGTCTAGCAAGAAGATGCTGAGGTCAAGGACACAGAGGTTGCTGCCTGTGGTCTCCTTTAGGATTTTGATGGATTCCAAAGTCCCAGGGTTGAAACCAAAAGGCAAAGCAGCAGAGAGTGAGATGGGGTTGTCTGCTTTAGCCCTATCTACCAAGGTCTGCCCCTTCCCTCCAGAAGCAGTTGCTGTGTACATTTCCTGTTGTCACCACTGACATCACAACGACAAAGTTGAGGAAATTCACTTTCTTGAAGATCAGCATTTGTCCCGTGGTCCACATGACCTTCAAGGCCTCTGAGCTATTTCTCAAAACAAGAAACAGAAGAGACCTCACCCTGACAAAGGCCAAGAGGAGAGTTACTTGTATGTGGGGAGGTTCAAGGCATTTCTCCAGCTCCTTTAAAACTTTATTTTCCCTTCACATCCAGATCCAGCCCAGGAAATAATTTATTCTGCAGTTTTTTTTAAAGTTTCCAATTAAAAAATCTTGGAAAGTAGCTGACCTATATTTACTGTAACCATATTTTCCAAATAAAATTCCAGACACATGGTCTGATAACTATGCATGCACTGCCCACACTATTCAAAAATAAAGTGCACTGCTTTTCTTTTCCCCTGCTTAAAAAAAGAACCCATGTTAATTTTAGAGATTAAAGAAAGGTCAAAGAAGAAACAAAGTATCTGCAATCCCCACCCAGAAATAACTACTATTAACATTTGGACCCACATTTCTCTTCAGTTTTTGTCTCTAACAGAGGATAATTTATTATCAAGTTCAGTAATACACTGTATTTTATATATAATATATATAATTATATATGTATTATATATAATTTTGCATTCTGAATTTTCCAATTAAAGCTATGTCACAAAGATTTTCTCATGTCATTGAAGATTCTGTGTAAATCTTATTTTTTATTATTTTATTTTTTTAGAGAAATTTTTTTTATTTAATTTCTTTTCAGTGTAACAGAATTCATTGTTTATGCACCACATCCAGTGCTCCATGCAATACGTGCCCTCCATAATACGCACCACCAGGCTCACCCAACTTCCCACCCCCCGCCCCTTCAAAACCCTCAGATTGTTTTTCAGAGTCCGTAGTCTCTCATGGTTCAACTCCCCTTCCAATTTCCCTCAACTCCCTTCTCCTCTCCATCTCCCCATGTCCTCTGTTTTATTTCTTATGTTCCACAAATAAGTGAAACCATATGATAACTGACTCTCTCTGCTTGACTTATTTCACTCAGCATAATCTCTTCCAGTCCCATCCATGTTGATACAAAAGTTGGGTACTCATCTTTTCTGATTAAGGCATAAAACTCCATAGTATGTATGGACCACATCTTCCTTATCCATTTGTCCGTTGAAGGGCATCTTGGTTCTTTCCACAGTTTGGCAACCATGGCCATTGCTGCTATGAACATTGGGGTGCAGATGGCCCTTCTTTTCACTCCATCTTTATCTTTGGGGTAAATACCCAGTAGTGCAATTGCAGGGTCATAGGGAAGCTCTATTTTTAATTTCTTAAGGAATCTCCACACTGTTCTCCAAAGTGGCTGCACCAACTTGCATTCCCACCAACAGTGTAAGAGGGTCCCCCTTTCTTCACATCCTCCCCAACACACGCTATTTCCTGTCTTGCTAATTTTGGCCATTCTAACTGGTGTAAGGTGGTATCTCAGTGTGGTTTTAATTTGAATCTCCCTGATGGCTACTGATGATGAACATTTTTTCATGTGTCTGATAGCCATTTGTATGTTTTCATTGAAGAAGTGTCTGTTCATATCTTCTGCCCATTTATTGACATGATTATCTGTTTTGTGTGTGTTGAGTTTGAGAGGTTCTTTATAGATCCTGGATATCAGCCTTTTGTCTCTCATTTGCAAATATCTTCTCCCATTCTGTGGGTTGCAGTAAATCTTATTTTTAATTCCTCTATAATAGTCTGTCTTTGCAAATGTCATAATTATTTTTACCCACCACATGTCATTGAACATTTAAATTACCACCAGTCTTTTGCTATTATTAAAATACTGTAACAAAAATATTGTGATAAACATTCATACATATATTTGTTCACATTTCTGAAAACATCCATAGCATAGCCAAGAAACAGAAATACTGCATCCTGGGATAAAAACTAAAATTTCTCCGTAAACACCACCAACTTTTTTTTACAAGGATATCATACTAACTTCCACTTAACACCTGTTTCTAAAGGCACCCATGAGAAAATATTTTATATTAGCACTGTTGCAGAAAATTCGGAAGGTTTTAAAGATAAGGTTGTCAAGTGCTTATGTTGTAGACACTCTGCTAAGTGATTTATATGTAACATCATTTACTCTTTACAGAAGTGCCATGAGAAAGGAGAGATGCTCTGATGATTCCCATTTTTCACGCAGAGAAAACTTGGGTGACTAGCCAAACTTATACAATTCCTCATAAAGCTAAAAGTGCATGGTAAAACAGAGTCATTGGTTTTTTATTTTTGTTTCTTTTTTTACTACAACCATTATGCCATTTCAAAGGCTTCTACAGCAAGCGTAACAGCTGAGAGTGTGTGACAGGATCACTAACCCTCAGGAGAGGGCTTATTCCAGCAAGTAGCTGACACTAGGCTTAGATCTCCATGTGAAGAGGCCAACGACACCCCTGGTCAATGCCATGCTCTACATGATACTGGCGAGCTTGGAAATGAGAAAGAAAAAGAACTCTGTGGCAAACCGGAGAACTCAACATGATCATTTTTGAGCCCATGGGAGACTCCAGGAATCCCTCATGCAGAGGAACTGGATTTCATGGAAGGAGAGCCAAGTGCTACAGCCTCAGAAGCTTTACTACTAGGCTTTCAGGACATTGCAGTCATGCTGAACCAAACACGGTAACGTAGAGAAAGATGACTTTCATCTTTTCTTCTTACGTGAGTTAACATAGGGCTGTCAGCTTATTTTGCACACTGTTCAATGCCGAGGGCATCAGTCATGGCTCAAGGGCTAAATGGGGCCAAAACCCAGGCAGTCCAAGCTCCATTGGCTAACAAGGGCACCCATGAGTTGTCTCTGCCTCCTGTTATGTCTGTGACCTCATAGGCTCCTCTTCCTCCCCACCTGCTTTCCCAGCTACAGCAACACTGGCTCCCCCACAGCCCCTCCAAGGACTGCACCCTCAGCCTCAGGAACTTTGCTCTGGCTCTTTTCTCTGCCTGGAAAGCTTGGCCCCAATCTCCCTCTTCACATCTTTCCCCAAGTATCTCCTTCTCAGTAACCCCTCTATGAACAATTATAATTCTCAGTACTCCTCAACTAACCCACCCTCCAGCAATGCCTTCCAGGGGGGACAGTCATTTTTTGTTTTTGTTTGCTGATCTGTTCCAAGTGCCTAGAACATTCCTGGCAAATAGCTCTTAGTAAATATTTGTTGAATTGCATGAAAACACTAAATGTGTGAACTGTGGAGATGACAGTCTTGCTTTGGATATTTCCACAGTGAGAACACTGAAATCCTGAGGGGAAAGTGACTTTATCCAAGGCCCCTAGTAGGTGTTCTTCCCCAAAGTGCCCTCAGTTCTAACTGGCCTTGGAGTCCTCCAGCTCAGCCCAAATAAAACCCTCTCACAAAGAGGCCAATCCAGAAAGGCCCAGATCCAGTCAAAGCAATCAACGAAAGGTATGAATGGTGACTAAGCATCGCCCTTCTAGGGAGTAGGCTTCACAAGAGTCTCCAACTGAGGGAAATCTCTTTCTGGGCAGCAAGCAGGCTACAAGATCCTCTCCTTTCCAGCCCTCTCAAGAGCAACAGTCTAACAACAACAAAGACCCAGGAAACCAAGTTCCCCAAATCCATCTTGTTTAATAGCTCAAGTCCTCCATGACCCATCCTTTTTCTTTTACAAGTAGCTGGACGCTGGAAGAAATCATTCCCAGCAACAGGACAAAACAAACTGCTCTAGGGGATATTCAAACTACAGCTCATTACAAATGCCCAATGTCATAAACACTTCTCTGAAATAGTTCCCCCTTCCTTCACAAGCATGTGCAGAGAGCAAGCACAGACAATACATACTTTTGGAGCAGATTTCTTTTTTTCATGATCTCTGCTCTCTTTTAACACGAATTTGTTGTATATATTAGCTTAAAGTAAAATTAAATCCCGGCAGTGATAATCAAAATTGAGAATCCCAAATGTAAAAGCTATCCCTTAATAAACGTGTATTCGAGGAGTTCAAATACGAGGTCCACAGGCCCTTGAGAGATCCTTATATGGAGTTCAGTGGTCTGTGAATTAGTGTGCTAAAAGTTGTGTACACATTTTTGTGGATATATGAAAATACGTGGATTTGTTGATGATCTCTCTGAAGATTCTCAAGGGAATGTTCCCCCAAATTACTGAGAGCCGCTGATTTTGACCCACTCAAATGGATGACAGTCAAACATAACTGCATAGTGTGTGATGCAAAATTTCTGACAACTAATTATATTTGCAACATTAATGCTTTATCTTTTGGGGGGGTGCCATTATCAAGACACAATGTCCTAGCGAAATAAACATTTAGTTTGGAAACATAAACAGAGTGTAATAAAGTAATTTCTTTATTATTATTGCCTTGCTGGTGACAAAATTCTCAGTCTGATCTCTAACCCTATCTCCCTCTTTCTCTCTCACAACTAACCTTGTGCAAAACACACTTCACAAAGTAAATATTTTGAGCCACATTTTTCAGATAAAGAACCTGAAATTCAGAGGGAAGTAGCTTCAGGCCTCTAGGCTGGTAATTAGGGGAGCCAAGATTTTAATACAGGCCTGCTGGATCCTGAAGCTGTGGGTTTTCCAACAAGGCAAACCACTATCTTGAAATTTATATTATATTTCCTGACATCAGGATTTTCAGTTCAAGTTTTTCCTTTAATGGTGGGTGGTTAAACCAGAATATTTTATACCAGCAATTATACTTACCAACTGTTTTCATGAAAGAGCTTTAAATATTGGTAGTTCTGACATGGTGAAAGTCATCATGATGTGTTTTCTCTAATTTTGGCTCTAAAATGTTGCTGTGACTCAGTTCGGAATGCCCCAAGAGTCCTACCCTTGCAGCCAAAGGAAGCAGCCTAATGTACATATGAGAACTTCCTGAGGCCAGGGTGTAATTACCTGTTACCTCTTTCACAAGATGGGAGCCATGCCACCAGTCCCTCCCCAGGATGTGTGAGCACGACAAGAATTAGGGCCTAACTCTCCTCAGTGGCAAATGGCATTTAAAGCCCATATCCAAATGCACATGTGTGCGGTAATATGAAGGTTCCCTAGAAGCATATTATTTGAGAAAGAAAGGAGACATTATTTATAGCCTTAAAATGGAGAGTGTTCAAAATGGGAAAACAAAGGACTTCTCTGAACACTACTGATCATTTTTTGGTGTCTGTCTTCAGTGCACATCCATGGGTCTTGGTGAGGCCCCAGGGTAATCCCTCATGATTCATGAACTACGAGTCACAGTCACAATTTCCAAGTAGTTGGGAAGCTTTTAATCCCCAGAAGTAGCGATTTTTCATTTAGCAAAAGAATGGAAGGAAGTGGGAAAGCTTGGCTGAGGGCAGAAGTCTAAGAATGTCCCAGCATACACAGGCTCCAGAGAAGTCTGCCTGACGAGATATTGGAAAGCATGGCTCGCTCTACCTCAGCCAATCACAGTTTCCAACGTAGTTTCCAAAAATCTATCCTGTGTGTTTTCTGGCAGATCCATTTCTAAGTTATTAGATTCTAGCACACTCAGGTCAAATATCAGTGGGTGTCCTTAAAACTGAGTCACCAGGGGCGCCTGGGTGGCTCCGTGGGTTAAAGCCTCTGCCTTCGGCTCAGGTCGTGATCCCAGTGGGATGGAGCCCCGCATGGGGCTCTCTGCTTCGTGGAGAGCCTGCTTCCTCCTCTCTCTCTGCCTGCCTCTCTGCCTACTTGTGATCTCTGTCTGTCAAATAAATAAATAAAATCTTAAAAAAAAACAACAACTGAGTCACAAGCTCACAGACCGCCAAACTCTCAAGTCTCCTCTTACTGTGTCATTGTGTGGGGACAGCCTTCTGGGAGTCCAGGTGAATGAAGGCTACCTTCCCTTAGTATGCCCCACCCCCATCACAAACTTGTTTCTTCACACACATAGAGGACTACAGACGTTTGCTTGCCAATGACAACTCTTACCCATGTTGATTTATTCTGGAGAAATGTCATTTTTAAGTCATCAGAAGTCTAACCAATAGTTCTCCATGGAGGGATACCGCCCCCTAGGGAGCATTTTGAAAATTTGTAGGACTTTTTGATAATTATGGAGATTGGGTGTCACTGCCTTCAGTGGGGTGAAGCCCAGAAAGTATGACACAATCTTTTATGACTTTTCAGTGTCCCGTGAGACAGTTATGTAGGTGAAACTTTGGTTATAGTTTTCTGAGCCTAGACCCCCCTCAACTTCATTTTATATCTAGACAATTTTTTTGTGGTTTTAGTAGACACTGAATTTTTCCAAGAATGGAACCATTATATGAGTCAAAAAGAAAATTGTACATTTTGTATTTAAAATTTTACCGGGTTGTTCATCATTTTGGAAACATCATGACATCAACAGAACACAGCTCCTAGCATGTCAGTCACCAACCCAACACTCCTGCATTGTTGTGCACTACCAGTGGCCACATTCAAGGTAGTATTGGCGCAAGCACTAGTAAGTGCTTCCATGAGGTTGTGTCTTAAGCACATGCACACTGAAAATGAAAGCTCTTATTATTTTATTACAAATTATCTCCTTGCTGTTTCTCCTTTATTTAACACCCAGGGCATTATTTTGATTTTTTTTAATTAAACTATGTAGGTGAGTGATATGGCCTATGAATATGGTAAGACAAAATATTTTCTTTTAAAAAGGGTCTTTGCAAACCATAAGAGACTCTTAATGTCACAAAACAAACTAAGGGGGGCCGGGGGGAGGAGAGTAGGGAGAGGACGGTGGGGTTATGGACATTGGGGAGGGTATGTGCTATGGTGAGTGCTGTGAAGTGTGTAAACCTGGCGATTCACAGACCTGTATCCCTGGGGCTAATAATACATTATATGTTTATAAAAAATTTAAAAACTCTTTGGAAGGGTAAAAATTAAAAAAATTAAAAGGGTCTTTGGTTTGAATAGATTTAAACACTGGCATGAGCCATGAAAATGCCTTTATTTTTTATTTTAAGCCCAGTAGAGTTAACATAGAGTGTAATATCAGTGTCAAGGGTACACGGTAGTGATTCAACCCTTACATACAACACCTGGTGCTCATCACAAGTGTAGTCCTTCATCCCCACCCCTTATTTCCCCACAACCCCCCACCCATCTCCCTTCTGGTAACCATCATGAGTCTGTTCTCTATAATTAAGAGACTATTTCTTGATCTGTCTCTCTCTCTCTCTCTTTCTTTTTTTTTCCCCTTTGCTCATTTGTTTTTGTCCTAAATTCACATGAGTGAAATCCTGTGGTATTCATCATTCTCAGACTGACTTATTTCACTTAGTATTATACTCTCTAGCTCCATCCAAGTCATCGCAAATGGCAAGATTTCGTTCTTCTTATATCTGAATAATATTCCAATGTGTATACATATCACATCTTCTTCATCCATCATCTATTGATGGACACTTGGAACGCTTCCATAGTTTGGCTATCAGGAATAATGCTGCTATAAACATCAGGGTGCATGGATCCCTTCGAATTAGTGTGTTCGTATTTTTTGCTAAATACCGGTTGTGCAATTGCTGGATTGTAGGCAGTTCCATTTTTAACTTTCTGAGGAAACTCCATACTGTAAAACTTCTTTATGTTTAAATTAAAAGGTCTTAAAGGATTTTTAGATGGAATGAAAAATTAGCTCTTTCTAGGCAATGTTGCCCTACAAAGAGCAATGACATTATGAGGTTTCTAATATGGAGACACATTCCACATGAGAGTAATGTGGGAGTTTTTTTTTTAATTACCAATATCCGGGCCACAGTATCTAACCAATGAAATCAAAATCCAAATATCAATTGTATATACTTGAACCTTGAGACAGTGCCTTAGAGGAGTGATTCTCCTTCCCAATCACATATTAGGAAAAACCCCAAATGTAGCCACAACCCCAATAAGAAAGGCTGAGTGAATCCCAGGCCACATTATTTTTTTTAAAAGATTTTTATTTATTTATTTGACAGACAGAGATCACAAGTAGGCAGAGAGGCAGGCAGAGAGAGGGGGGAGGCAGGCTCCCCGCCGAGCAGAGAGCCCGATGCAGGGCCCGATCCCAGGACCCTGGGACCACGACCCAAGCAGAAGGCAGAGGCATTAACCCACTGAGCCACCCAGGCGTCCCCACATTATTTTTTCAACATCTCCCAGGTGACTCTAATTCATGACCGGTATCAAAAGTCCCCCTTCTTAGCACATGACTAAGCATATTGAGGACATGAGGTATCCTCAGAAAAGGCTACGAGCTCTGGAACTAAATCATCAGGCTCTGTATCTGAGCTATTCCGTTTACTTCCCTGTGCCTCAGTTTCCCCCACTGTCAAATGAGGAACACAACAACATCTTTCTCTTGGGATGTGGTCATTAAACAAGCTAATACACTCATAGCCCTGAGAACAGTGGCACTTGACTTCCCACAGTCACTTGGGAAGAATTAAACATTAGAAAAATACTCAGTATAATGCTATTCTTCTGAAATGTCCTTCAAATGTCATATCTTATTAACATCTGTTTCTAAGATGGTGGAGCATATTGATCTAAAACTGCTACTCTCTTCAAGGTGGCAAGCCACCACCATTCAAATTTCCACTTTTTTAAAAGAGATTTTATTTATTTATTTATTTATTTGTCAGATAGAGAGCGCAGGAGCGAGCACAGGCAGACAGAGTGGCAGGCAGAGGCAGAGGGAGAAGCAGGCTCACTGCTGAGCAAGGAGCCCGATGTGGGACTCGATCCCAGGATGCCGGGATCATGACCTGAGCCGAAGGCAGCCGCTTAACCCACTGAGCCACCCAGGCGTCTCAAATTTCTACTTTTTTTAATGACACTCTTGCTCTAGTCAAAATCAGATGTAGGTAAGTCAGGTCTCCTGTGTTCTACGTTACTGAACCACTTGCCACATTGCAAGGCCAAGGTTAGAGGCTGGAGTCAACCCCATAAAAAGTCTGAAAGAAGAAAGTATCCACAGTCACTTTAGAGGAAGCATCAAGATTCTCAAGCAAAAGCATGTCTCAGTGTATATGAAGTATAAGCAAAAGTCTTAAATCTTTTTTTTTTTATCTTAAATCTCTATGTAACAGAGAGGTTAAAAAAAATCAGGTACTGCAGGGATCTGAGGATTCAGGGACTTCAAAATGACCTTGAGAGGAGAGAATTTCTATACAGAGTTTAGATGGTAGACGGCACAAAGGAAATCCGTTTGAGCAGCTGTCCAGCTAGCTCTGTGCATGCACAGACACTGTAGTATTATTTTCCTGGCACTCAACAATCCATTCCCCAGATCTGAGAACATCATCTTAATCCTAATTGATGCTGTAGCTGCACTTAGCTGAGAGAGGAAGATGAGCCAAGATCCCTCACGTGTTTGAATCACACATCATAATTGGAACAATAATTCACATTCTTTTCTTCACTTTTTCTGATTTAATTCACAACAGTAAGAAAGAGCAACGGCGGGGGGGGGAGTACCATTTTAGAGCCTGAGAGATCCACACCTTCTAAGACATAAGGAAGGTCATATAGTCTGCTTTCTACCAAGGAGGTATGCAGGATTCCTCAAAGAATGAGAAGGTAGTGTGCTACCCTGGTCCTCCAGCACCTCCATCCATTCTGGGGATCATGTAGCTGCTGTTTTTCTGTATGGTCCCTCTTCCCCTATAACATAACACAATTTCTTCTACTATAGAAGTTGGCAAACTTTTCCTATAGGGGTAAAGATAGTAAATATTTCAGGTTTGTGGGCTGTCTTTGCCTCATATTCCTTTTTAACATACACTACCTTTAAAAAAATCTACTTATCACCTCTAGGTCCAGAGATGCACAAACATAGATTGTAATCTAGGTTTGGCTGGGACCATGGTTTGCCTGTCCCAGCTCTTGTAAAATGGTTCTCAAACTGGAGTTAGGACACTGTCAGTGCTCAAGTCTGTGCTCCCAGCCGAGCAGAATATGGATGAGGATAAGAAGGAAACAGCAGAGTAGAGAAGGACAGCCTCCAGGGCAGGGACAGTATCTGGGGCCTTAACTAAAGGGGAAGGAGGTACTTATATCTCACTTTACACTTGACAGCTGCTTGATTTTTATTTGGATTTCCAGAGGGCAAGAGAAAGGTGTGTTGGGGGGAGAATCTCCATGCATATTAAGCAGTCTCAAAAGCTGGATAAGGTCTTCTACTGAAGAAAAGGGTAGGCATCCTGCCCATGGAAAAAGATTTAGGTTCTCTGCACTCAGGAATCCCTCTCCCATAAGCAAGCCACCACATGCTTGCAGGTCATCTGGCGGTCTTCACATTGCACTGTGGAAGAGCAGCTAAGGACAAGTACCAAAAGCACTGATAGTCTCATGGCAGCTGCTTTAAGTAATAAAGTCTTCAGTCTCATGCCTTTCTAGGCCTGTACCCTGAACAGAGAAGTCTGTAGGAAAAGGAATTGTGAACCTGGAAGGTGTCTCCCAAAGCATGCAAGGACATCTTGGGATGATTTCATGCTGATGAAAGCAATGTTATATATTTCTCAGGTTGTCCTCTTGAAGGCATTCAGAAGACTGTGGGACACTTGAGAGCAGTGACCATACTTTGCTCAACCTTGTGTCTGATTCCAAATCTAGATCAGTGGCTGGCACATTATGGATATTTAGTCCACGTGGAGGGAGGGAAGGAAGGAGGAAAGAAGGAAAAGAGAGAAGGAGGGAGGAAAGGAGAGCAAGAAGCAGCTCCCTTTAAGAGGTTTTAGATTTTCTGCTTTAGGTTTTCTATGACTACTCAACTTTTCCAAAAATAGAGAGAAATCAGACATTTTTGTCACTTTGAAGCTTAAAAAATGAACTTATCCATGACCCTCCTTACCCACAGCTTGGGGAGAAAATCCAGGAATGAATTAAAGCAATAAACAAAGACTGAAGGGATTGGGGGATGGGAGAATATGTAGTATTTTAATATAGTTTCCCAAAATGTGTACGACCTGATTTGAGAAGGAATATCTAAGGAGCCAAACTGAGCTGTTTAATGGGGGTTGTGTTGTTATTAAAACAGCTGATAAAATATGATCTCCCTGATATGAGGAAGTGGAGATGCAACGGGGGTGGGGGTTAAGGGGGTAGGAAAAGAATAAATGAAACAAGATGGGATCGGGAGGGAGACAAACCAAAAGAGACTCTTAATGTCATAAAACAAACTGAGGGGGGTGGGAGGGAGGAGTGTTGGGAGAGGGTGGTGGGGTTACATTATATGTTTAAATAAAAATTTTAGGGGCGCCTGGGTGGCTCAGTGGGTTGAGCCTCTGCCTTTGGCTCAGGTCATGATCTCAGGGTCCTGGGATTGAGCCCCGCATCGGGCTCTCTGCTCAGCAGGGAGCTTGCTTCCTCCTCTCTCTCTCTCTGCCTGCCTCTCTGCCTACTTGCAATCTCTGTCTATCAAATAAATAAATAAAATCTTTATAAAAATATTTAAATAAAAATTTAAATAAATAAATAAATAAATAAAACAGGTGATAAAGACTCTCTTTCCCCAAATGAGTTATTTTGAGTGAGTCACCACAGTCCTCGGATCTGTTCGCATGACTAACTGTATAAAAAAGTGTGTGAGGTATAAAAAAAGGTGCGAAGGAAATCAGAGGGAGAGACGAACCATAAGAGACTGTGGACTCAGAAACAAACTGAGGGTTTTGGAGGGGAGGGCTGGTTTAGGTGAGCCTGATGGTGGGTACTAAGAAGGGCTGGTATTGCATGGAGCACTGGGTGTGGTGCATAAACAAGGAATCTTGGATCACTGAAACAATAAAATAAAATTTTTTAAAAATTTATAAAAGAGTAAATGGGTCCCCAGATGAAGTGCCAGTTACGAGGATGCTAACCGTAAAAGCCTGCCCCAAAGCAACAACACATGCTTTGAAAACACTCTAGGGGTAAAAGGCACACTTAGGGAACACAGGGTCTGAAGTATTATGGGTGTCATTATTATGCAGTTACTTTCCTGGCAATATTCAGTGATCTGTCACAGCTTGAAGGAGGGTCTTCAGTATCATTGCCCACACAGGTAAATTTGGTGAAAGAGGAAACAGATGGACCTTTAACAGGCAAGTGTGGAGTGTAGGGACTGAAGGTTCATGGTAGCCATGGGACCAAATAAAATGGCAACATGTCACCTTTACCACTTCAAGGACCTTTGAGCAGGTTGTGTGGCTCTTGAATTTCCAGGCATGCAAGCAGGTCTCTGTGTGCGAGATGGCTGGCTCTCTAGTCATGAGGGCTTGGATCCCTCACCTGCACCTCTCTTTATTAGCAAGCCAGACAAGCATGATAACCCAGCCAGTCGGTCAGATGTGGTTCCTTCCTTGACCTCAGAGAGATGGCCAATCACCTACAATATTTTCCAAACACTGATTCACAGTGCAGTGCTGAGCGCACACACCATGACAATGTCCTGGGATGCTCTTACAACAGTGAAAAATCCAGGATTCTGACTCAGGCATGAAACACAAGGATGTGTATGTGTGTGGTTTTTTTTCTTATTTTCCTAGTGATTCTTAAGTTATCAAGTTTAAAAATCACTAGTGTAAACTTTCCACTTTGGAACTTAATTAGATTATCTTGGTGTTCTTTTTTTATTATCTAAGCCTTGAGTGCTGTATTCCCCCACCCTTATCATTGAATAACCCAACAAATGACCGAATGAATGAATGAGGATACACCCAGAGTCAGAGGGTCAGGAGGAAGGAAATTTTTTCTGGACTACACATTACTGGGAAAAGAAGCACAGATGCCCCCTCTTAGGAAGGGATGTGCAGGGGAGGGAGGAAGGAAGGGAGTGAGGAAGGAAGGGAGAGGGAGAAAGAAAGGAAGAAGTTACATAGAAATTGATATAAAATGCCTTTGCTTTTGGGTTGCCATGTGATACATCTCTGAAGAACACCTCCAGGTCTGAAAAAGACCTGTGAGATATCAGTATGAGGGTTGCTAAGTAGACCTTCCCCCCCCATCTTGAATGAGCTAAACATTTGACCTTATCAGGCCATCCTTCCCCTGAGTTTGCCTAGTTTTGGACTCTGCCACCACTTCTCTTGGCAAACACACCCAAAGGGAGGCAGGAGGTCCTGGGTCTAGCCTCATGCCCTTCTTCCCTCCAACTTTACTACACTCACCCTCCCTATCCGCCACATCCTACACACTGACCTCATTCTCCAAGAACGCACAGTCTCAGACCTTTCTTTGTGTTGGCACAGATTCCAGCTCCTTCCTGGTTCTCTCTTTGTACCTGAACTTGGGCTCCTCCAAGTGTTAACAGGTATCATGACAACAGGGGTGGGGCAATGTTCTGGACAAATAAGTACGGCAAACACTGAGTTAAGGAAAGTTAGACAAGTTTCTTCCCTTTGGAATTTCTCGGAGCTTTCAACTTGCTAATGTGATTTGAATATTTCCTAAAGAGAAAAGCATTACTGGAGTTTGCCCCAAACACACTTGGCAATGACATCTATTATATGATGCATCTTCTTGGAGCACTCTTGTGCTTTTATCAATAAATGTGTATGAGTACTTACTATGTGCCAGACATTGTACTGAACACCAAGCAAGATCCAGATAATCTATGCCCCATGGCACTTACTCTGCAGGCACATTTGGGGAACACTTGTCTGAAAGTCCTCCTCTTAGCTCTGCCCCTGAGTCCCCTTTTCTTTTCCTCTTCTTACCTCCAGTTCTGCATCTTTTCTCAGTCTTTGAAGTCTTCTGAGAAGCAGGGTCTTTTCCTGGCTGACTGCATCCCATTCCCATACTTTGAACTTCCAGAAAAATCTGGCCTTGGCCATCATTCCACTTGCCGCTTTAAATAGTGTCACTTGGCTCCGCCATAGGGTGTTTCAAATGAGCCTTTCTTCTGGTACGGTCCTTCACCACTTGCTCATTGTCCCTGAGTCAAGCCACCCTTTCCATCAGCATACTGTCTCCTCAGTTACAGTCCGCTTCTTTTCTTTCTGTATCCTCCTGAGTTTGTGCTGGAGATGCCTCTGGAGAGCTGATTCCTCAGCTCCTCTGTTCAGTTTGTGTTATCAGGTCTACTGAGAAGCATTCCTAGCCTTCCATCCTTGGCCTGCCCCATCGCTGGCCCATCTGGCTCAGCCTGGGATCCCTCCCCTGGCAGAGTCACTATATTCTCTGCTCAAAAGTTATATTTAGCTCCAGGGAGAAAACCCTGTATCTTGTTCAGGAATATCCCTCCTAGTCATCTGTAAGAAAAGGAACAAAACTTAATGCTCACACCCATCCACACATTGTTTCCTTACATCTACCCCCTGCACTGAGTCACACACCCACTACGGTGGGGAGTCCACACCCTTGCCAGGAAGCAGCCTTGTTCTGGGAGAATGGCCTCAATCCACCTTCTTTATACAGAGCAGCTCTACTCCAAGTCACAGTATATTAGACCAGGAATTAGTACCTGAGCAGAAAGAAGTTCACATAGGCTGGGCACATAGGCAGCCAAGCACCTCTGAGGTAGGTTGGATCCACCTTTTTGTCTCAACTTTGGTTCCACACTGAGAGCAGCAAGATGATCTGAAAGAAGGGACAATCTATCAGTTTTGCTTGGGGGAGGGTGATGTCCTCTGAGTGAAGAAGACAAGAGGGAATGAGAAATAGAAAGGTGCCAACAGCACATGAAAAGATACTCAACATCATTCATTATCAGGATCAGGAAAATGCATATCAAAACTACAGTGAGATATCACTTTATATCTGTCAGAATGGCTAAAATCAAAAACACAAGAAAGTGTTAGTGAGGAGAAAGGGGGAAAGTGAACCCTTATGCGCTGTTGGGAATGCCAACTGGTGCAGCCACCATGGAAAGCATTACGGAGGGTCCTCAAAAAATTAAAAATAGAATTACCATATGATCCACTAATTGTGCTACTGATTATTTACAAAAATACTAATTCAAAAAGATATATTCACCTCTATGTGTATTGTAGCATTGCTTACAATAGCCAAGATATGGAAGCAGACTAAGTACCAATAGATGAATGGATAAGGAAGATGTATCAGGTGCTCCCCCCCACACACACACACTGAAATATTACACAGTCATTAAAAAGATGAAATCTTGTCATTTGCAACGACCTGGACGGAACTAGAGAATATAATGCTAAGTGAAATATGTCAGACAGAGAAAGACAAATACCATATGATTTCACTCATGTATGGAATCTAAAAAACAAAATGAATGAATAAACCAACAAACCAGAAGTAGAATCAGACCTATAAATACAGAGAACAAATGTATGGTTACCAGAGGGAAGGCGGGAGGGTCGGAAAATGGGGAAATGGGTGAAGGGGAGTGGGAGATATAGGCTTCCAATTATGGGATGAATAAGTCATAGGAGTAAGAGGCACAGCATAGGGAATACAGTCAATGATGTAATAGTGTTGTATGGTGGCAGATGGGAGCTACACTGTGGTGAACACGGAATAAGGTATGGATAATTCAGATTACTATGTTGTACATGTAAAACTGGCCTAACATGAAGTGTCAACTATACTCAAATGAAAAATAATTACTGAAGAAAGAGAAAGAAAAGAAAAGCGTCGACAGGTGGAGGCTGGTCCTTGAAGGGTCAGGTTCAATGGCAGAACAGCAGAGGCTGATAAACAGCTGAGCCTTTTTTGGCCTTCTGAATTGTGCATTTTGCTGAAGACAGTTCTTCCCCCTCAGTCTCCGTAATGACAGCATTAGTAAAGTCTGCTAGGCCTACATATGCTTTGTGCAAGTAGTTATGAATTTTTTAATGTAAATTCTACTTAATTAACATATACTGTATTATTAGTTTCAGAAGCAGAATTTAGTGATTCATCAGATGGATACCAACAGTTGGATACCAACTGGGATACCAACCCAGTACTCATTACTCTAAGTGCCCTCCTTAATGCCCATCACCCCATTATTCCATCACCCCACCTTCCCTCCAGAAACCCTCAGTTTGTTCCCTATAGTTAAGAGTGTCTTATGATTTGACTCTCTCTCTGTTTTTGTCTTATTTTATTTTTCCTTCCCTTCTCCTGTGTTCATCTATCTGTTTTGTTTCTTAAATTCCACATATGACTGAAATAATATGATATCTGTCTTTCTCTAACTGACTTACCTCACTTAGCGTGATAACCTCTATTTCTATCCAGGTCATTGCAAATGGCACAATTTCATTCTTTTTGATGGCTGAGTAATAGTCCATTGTATATATATCACATATCATTGTATATATATCACATCTTCTTATGTATTGGATTTGCTTGCTTTGCTTTGTTACAACACAAAGGTGGTAGTTTTATGCCAGGGTCAACACTGTGTAGAATAGAGATTGTGTGAGAGGCACATGATCCCCCTCAGAGATTCATAACAAGCTTCAGGACCAGGATAATTGGGGGTTCCAGTCATTTGTTCCAAGATGTCCAAGAGGTGTGACACCATAGCTGGCATTTATATTTGTGTACACTTATTAATTTACTCAACGAACTCTACCACAAGCAAGAGCTGGAAGATACAGTAGGGTTGGTTGCAAATATTTGTGCAGAAGTTGAATTCTATAAGAAAAAGGAAGACTTCCCAAAGGTCAGGGATATTTCAAGAAGGTGAACAAATGATATCTATAAAATTCAGACAGATATAAGCAGGTTGCATGAAGGCTGGTGATTCATGTGGCAGGTGTGGAAGGCACTGAAGGAAGATTCTTCCTGCTGCTTTAAGTAACAGGCACCTATTGTTTGTCACACAAGCACCTGCTTTCTTCTGAGAAACATTTACCACCAGCCCACTTCCATCTACATGGTTTCCACAGGAAATAATATTATCCCTGACCCACCCCTCTCCTGGTGTTGCAGCTGTTAGATGTGGCACTCAGTCACAGGATGGCTATGGTTCCTACAATGTGGATGCCAATGCTCTGGCTTGCTGAGCCAAGGAGAATGTTGCATGATGAGCAGAAAGGAGGAAGAGAGATTCTTGGTGACTTATAAGTCTCTGGGTTCCAGTTAATCCTGAGACCCAGGCATTTTCTTGTCCTTAAGCTTTGGACATCTCCTCTTCCCAACTTAGGTAGTCATACCTAAGTTTTCAGTATTCTATCTAGAATATTCAGTATTCTATCTAGAATAAAGGAGTTCTACCTAGTACAAGCCATATGGGTCCCTCAAGAAGGAAGTGGAAAAGCCCAGTGACAGTAGGAAGCCTGGCCAGAGAGCTTGTACAAATAATCCATACTGGATGAGACAGAGATCTTGTCCATGGCTATGACAATGGGAATGAGCAGATCCAAATGGCATTCAAGAGGACTGGGCTGCAGGAAGAGATGCTAGAGTAGAGAGCTTCCCAACATTTGGAATGCTCGTCATAGTGACATAGTCCTGTGACACCTTTGTTGGCTGCAGTGTTTTTAAAGCAATGATGGTTATAACAGCCTCAATACTAAGCCAGTAGCTCCTAGGACAGCTCTCAACCACAAAACATTTCAGAAAGCCAAGGGCATTCAGGAGACTCAGGGGAGCTATAACTTAACCCAAAGAAGAGACTTGATCCAGCCTTTCCAAATAGGAAATTAAGCAATTCAGCTACCAATTCACCAGCAAGTCTTACTCTCCCCAAATGAAACGGCAGCTGTGACTCCACAGGAAGCACCAGGGTCTGTTCCCTGGAGGCCCCAGGCTAGAGCTAAAGCATCTGGTCTCCAGGGAAGGCTGAAACTGAGAGGAAAGTCCTGGAGGGGTGCCATGACACTAGAAGCCAAAAATGTGTCCAAGTCCAAAGAAGCTCCACCATCCACTAGACTATAGCCTGTGTTTTCTAACCACCTATACAAATATTTGTGGATCCCTCCCTTGTGATCTAGACTGATGATAAGCTTTGAGGAAATTTATAAGTAGCGATCTCACAAACTTTCCTTGAACCTATCTTTCCTTTAAGATCCTTGACATTAATGATTACAAATGTATGAGGGAAGTCTCTTGGAACAATTATTCCCTCAGGGTCTTTTTTTTTTTTTTAGAATAAAGGAAATTTTGTATAGAATGCAGTCATTCCATGGCGTATAATCTCACTATCCATCAGTAGCCCCAAGACCTCTGGAGAAAATGTGAATGCTTGGCAGAAAGAATTCAATCTTTAAGCAGAAATAAGTTAAGTTCATCCTTTGGCCTCCCAGCAATCAGTTACACAGTATAGACATTTTAGTTCCTACACTGTGAAGGATGGGGAGTAACCTGAATCGGTAACCTGAATACTACCTGCTACACTGCAGTAACAAAAGACTCCAAAACCTTAAACAATAATGTAAACAAAGGTTCACTTCTTGTTCATGTGCACACACCCACCTGGGTAAACAGTAGCCACCATCCCCCATCTCCAGAGATGTGTGGAGATTATTTCAGAGTCCCTTCATGCTTCCACCCAGAAGTGCTCAGCTTCCTGTCAAGAGAGTTCAGTTCTGAATCCAACTATGCTGCTAATTTACTATCTAGTATGACTATAAAGTAATAAAACAAAAAAGGGACAGAACTCAAACATCCAAATGATTCATAATATTTCATGTGGGAAGCTTTATACTACTGGGTACTTAGGGCAGTAAGCCTGGCATCACCCAAGAGCCCAACTGTGGCAGTAATCCTGATGCTGCGACACTGTCCCCATGAGGGGAGCCAATGGGAAGCAAGGGGGTGGTGCTGAGGTCCTGGCTAATCCCCTCACCACAGTTCCAGAGGGGCAGAGTGGAGAGGCACCTGCATTGTTGGTTTCCAGGGTCCATATTTTTGGGTCACCAGGGTGAATGTGAGCCTCCTTCTTCTGCTACCTTCGTATCTCTTCTTTTTAAATAGTGGCACAAGTTCTGTCTCCTCCTAGCTTTCAAAGGCAATTCTCCACTGAGTTTTTTTTTTCTTTCTCTCTAAAAGATTATCTGTTTTCCTGCAGTTCTGAGACTTCACAAAAATGCATCTAGGTGTGGATCTTTTTTCTTTCATTATGTTGGGCACTCATTATACACCTTTAGTCTGAACAATTGTGTTCTTTAGTTCTGGACACTTTTTTCTTGATATTTTTTATTTATTTAATGTCCTTTTTCCTTCCATTAAATCTGTTCTCTTTTTCTGAAATGGCCATCATTTGGATCTTCTGACCTGATCCTCTATTTTTTTTCTCCTTTTCACTTCTCACTTTCCCTCTTCTTGTCTTTCTGTTCTGTTTTTTGGATCTCTGTCAGCTTCATCACTTAATTTTTTATTTTATGCTACCATATATTGAATTATCTAAATCCCTTTTCTTATTCTGTTGGATTCTTTTCTATCAAATTGTATACTTGATCCATGTATATCTCTCTGAAGTCATTTGTTGCATTTGTTTTGTTTTGTTCTGTATGACATTGTCCTTTCTTTCTGTTTGAATCTCTGTTACCCAACTAAAGGTTCAATATGAATTCTTGGTTATTTTCTCTATCTGTTCGTAATTATGGATAAGACCCTATAAGGCATGGATTCATTACAGAAAATTGGCTGTTTCAATAGGGTCTACATGCCCATATTTAAAACACAGTATTTAAAACACTTGAAACATGAGGATTATGGGCACCAACCCCTCACACAGTTGGAAATCTGCACATAACTTCCCCCAAATTGACCTACTAATAGCCTACTGTTGATGGGAAGCCTTACCAATAACATAAACAGTTGATTAATACAATTTTGTATGTTATATGTACTACATACTGTAATTCCTATATAAAGTGAGCTAGAGAAAAGAAAATGTCTCTAAGAAAATCATAAAGAAGGGAAAATACATTTACAATACTGTACTGTATTTGGGGGAAAAAACATGTAATTCAAATCCATGTTGTTCAAAGGTCAACTGTATTTCATATTGGACGAATGTCCTTTTAGAGGATCCTTGAACCTCCTGCCTAGGATATGTAAGCCCTTTCAGCTTTGGGGACTGAAAGGAGAGGGGGTTCCATAAACTTGGTATGTTGATTTTCACTTCATCCCTTCTTAAAAATATATTTAATTTCATACCCCCATCCCGCAGCTATCCTCAGTGTCCCCAAATCCAGAGGCTGTCTAGCTCAATATCCCCAGAAATAAACCTCCCAACTTTCCTGAAATAAGGAAAGAATGATTGTCTGTTTTACAGAGTGAATGAAACCATCTGAAGCCCTAATTATCCTTTGGCTTTCCATCACTATTCCTGTTTTTAGCCCCACCTGCATCCTGACCTAATGCTCTAATTCCTGGGTTTTTCCAGGATTCTGTGAGAAAAGAGATCTTGTTTTCTTTTTTTTTCCATTTTCCATCCAGAAACTTAAGTAGTAACAGTCCCTGGGATTCAAGTAATTTATTTGTCTCCCTTATTCTTTCCAGTTTCCAAAGTGCTAAGTTCTAAACACAGAAATCTCCCCTCCTTTTCCTTCAATTCTTGTGGATTTATAATGTGTTATTCTTTTACTGTCTTTTTGGTAGGATTTCAGAAGGGAGAAAAGATGAGGAAAATGTTCAAACTTCTTTGTTTAACTGGAAGTCCATTATGATCTATTTTTAATGTATGTTCTATTACTGGATGTTACATAACTTAGATTATATCTGAGGCAAAATGAGAGGGAGAAAGTGCAATAGAGGGACAAAGAGAGGGAGGAAAAGGAGAGAAAGAATAAAACTAAGGATAGGAGTGGATGCGCAGAAATAGTGTTCCCTAGGGGTAAGGAATCATTTTTTTTTTAAAAAGGTTTTTTTTAATTTATTTCACAGACAGAGATCACAAATAGGCAGAGAGGCAGGCAGAGAGAGAGAAGGAAGCAGGCTCCTCACTGAGCAGAGAGCCGATATGGGGCTCGATCCCAGGACCCTGGGACCATGACCCGAGTCGAAGGCAGAGGCCCAACCCACTGAGCCACTCAGGTGCCCCAGGAATCATTTTTTTGATGGGCATGCAGGTCACTCAGAAAAACAAAAGTATTTACACGTTTTTTCACAAAATGAAAATATCTTGAGTCTAATTATAGATGTCTATAAATACATATATATCCATATAATGTAGAAGACTGACTTTATTACATAGAAAAATATTTAAGGACAAATATTCCTCATTATTAAAGCATTAACATCTGAGGCATCTTTGAGAAGCAGTAATGTTGACACACCCCTTTCACAATTCACCTGAAAACTCCGTCAGAGGCCATATCAGAAAGTTATGTGGACAGAACGTGGACCACAAGTTGTGGGAGTCCCTTGTTGCCAGACGGAATATTCATCAGACAATGATGGACTGTGTCCTGGAGTCTTTAATGGGCATGAACGCACTGGCAGTGGCTGCTGAGCTCCACTGTGCTCCACCCTGAGCCTCAAGATGATGTAAGGATACAGACTCACTGGCCTCTGCTGAAGTGGACTGGAGCCCCAAGGGAGAGGGGACAGCCAAAGGAGCATGTACCAGCTCTGTGATGCATGGTGTACTAAAGAGCAAGGCAAAATTTTTTGTTGGTTAAAACAGCAAAATAATTCTTATTTTGGAAGACTAATGGACATCAGATACGGAGAATACGGAAACCAATATTACCTAATTATCTTTAGAGCCTTCCAAATCTAAGGACGGCAACTTTGATACTCCTTGCTCCAGGCAAATGCTTGTGTAACTGAGATTGTGTTTATCAAATTTTCAAGCTAAGAACAATCACTATGTACAGGAACTTGGAAGACCCTTTACTAACAAGAAAAATGCTATGGTAGTGCTAAAAATCACACCCCCTCCTCATGTTACCTTAGCTTGGCTTGGCTTTTGCTTTTTCACTGGGTTTTATTAACACCAGGCATTGCAGCTTTAATAATCTGGTTTTCCTTCCCTGTCCTTAATATTTCAGAGAGTCAAACAAAAGGTTTAGAGAGAGATTAACTACTTTTATTGCAATGTCTTTTTTTAAATTTTTTTAAATTTTATTTTATTGTCTCAGTGTTCCAAGATTCATTGTTTATGCACCACACCCAGTGCTCCATGCAATATGTGCCCTCCTTAATACCCCCCACCAGACTCACCTATCCCCCCCACCTCTCTTTCCTCCAAAACTCTCAGTTTGTTTCTCAGAGTCCACAGTCTCTCATGGTCTATCTTCCCCTCCAATTTCCCCCAATTCACTTTTCCTTTCCTTCTCCTAATGTCCTCGACGTTATTCCTTATGCTCCACAAGTAAGTGAATATTGCAAAGTCTTTAAGGAGTAGACTGGTCACATCTCACTCACTGCTTTTATGGTTACCTGGGACTTCTCTTGCTAGACTAGTGGGTTGGAAGTCTGATTCTCAATGTTGATTTTCTATAGTCAGTTCCAAAATGGAACATTTCAGAGTTTTTAAAAAATTGGCCTCAGGACAGTCTAAAATCTGCCCTAGAAGGAAATGGGCACAGAACAAACCAGGCAATACATACTATTTCTGGGTTCAGCTTGTTGAAATCTTTTCAAGTCTTATTCTGTGACATTTACAGAGCAGTTTCAAGAATGTTTAATAAAACAGGCTTTGAGAGTGTCTTTCTTAATCTACAGTATCTATTTATACATCATCAGTGCATAATTATAGCTCAGTGCTGATGCTGAAAATATAGCAAAGGAGGTAAACTTCCTCTGTGGGCTCAGTCAGGCTGGGTTCTCCAGGGAAAACAGTCCTGGAGAGATGGGGCTCCCACCAACAGTGCTAGACACCTCCTTCTACAAAGTTGGATCCCAGATAAAATGGGCTTTATGCTATCTTTTTTAATATGCCTGGGCTCTAGAAGGCAAGGGAAATCTCCTAGACAGAATTTTTTTTTAAGTCTGAGCTGAAAACAGAGCAGAGAGCCATGAGCTTCAAATAAAGGCATCAGGCAGGGCTGACATGAGAGCAGGTGGAAACACAACTCTGTAGTAAAAACCCAAGTTTAGTACTTGATACTTGGAAATGATGAGATCAGGATCCCTGCAAGTCTAGCCACCTGAAAACAAAACACTGCTCTGGATCCTACCAGAGGTGAATGCAAATCTCTGGAGGAACATCCCCAGTTTCGGCTCTCAGGATTCCCCAACATGAAACTCAAACAAATTCAAACTCACAACCAAAGACCAAATTCACAAAGGAAAAAAATCATCATGAATGTGAATTAACACAGAAAAAAACCCAACATATTCAGCCTCCCACCCAAGGACATCATATACTAAAATCATCACATGTAGATAAATCTCATGGTAAATGTTCAAAGGAATAAAATATAGAATCACAAACATGAAAAAAACAAGAAAAGATTAAAACCGACCAGAAAGAAGTTTTAGATATTTTAAAAATAAAAAATACAGCTGTTGTAAAGAAGAAAATGTGATAGTCCTCACAGCAGTAACCCAGAAAACCTGTGTCAAACAAGCTAACTGGGTTCACACCTACCTTGCCAGGCAAGGGGCGGGGGGTGCAAGAACAAGGTCACAACAACATCTCAAGAAGTGAAGTGACAGAGGAATTTTATGGCATTGGACCTGTGTTGAGTGTTAGGATTCAGCTGATTTGGGTGTGGGCTTTCAAAAGCACCCACATAAATATTGGGTGAAACAGTCAAGGGCAGATTGGTGAGAGGAACAGAAAAAGGTTTTCCCCAGAAGTTGTATCATGGAGCATCTTACCTTTCCAGAGCAGGTAATGGTGACAGAGCCAGTTCCTGACCACTCTGCATGGCTTCTGCTAGGGAAGGTTTTCATCCCTACATTGCTCTTCTGTGTCCCTACAGCACTTCAACTTCTTCACAGGACTTTTGTCATTACCATCAGGTTGCTCTATTTTTCAGTACCTGGCATGTAACTTTGAAGATTGAAAGGCTTCAAAACATGTTTATGACAGAAAGGAAAGAAGAGGGAGACAGGGAATGAATACCTCATATACCATATTCACTGGGCTATCAGACTTCCAGTTCTGGTCTTGCCTCTTAGAAAGACTTGGACATTCCGTGAACTGAGGACTAGTAGAAATTCCAAGAGCCTACTTGGTGTTCCTCATAGATAGTCTACACTTCTGACTACCCATCTGTGAAACAAGAGCCTTGAGCACTATCAGATATCAGTTTCCCCAGAGTTTCCCTTCTTTGGTCTCTTACATGAAGAAGGGCCACCTCTGAAAGCTGCTCAGCTGGGTGGAAGGGAAAAAGCAAAAGGGCTCAATTATTACTTTGCATGCCATGGTCCTGCCATGAAGCCCTAAGGAATGATGGTGGTTCTTCACATAAAAGAGCCAAAAGTGACCACAGTGAATTTCTGAGGATGATGGCTGCCACTTCATACCTGCCTTCCACAAATCTCCCTTGGGCAGCTATAACCCAGGAAATGGACTCGAGGAACCATAGCTCCTAGCTTCACCAAGTTGGCCTAGAACAATCTAGCACAGTTAGCAATGGAGAACAGTTTCCAAATGAAAAAAGTCCCAGGCTTGGAGTTCCTGGGTGGCTCATTCAGTTAAGCATCTAACTGTTGATCTCAGCTCAGGTCTTGATCACAGGGTTGTGAGTTCAACCCCCACATTGGGCTCTACAATGGGCATGGAGCCTACTTAAATTTAAAAAAAAAAGTTCCTGACTTGAAGAAGACAGAGGAGAGGAGATAAACAGAATTCATGGAAGAAGCTTCATGGAGGAGTGTAGTGTTCATGGAGGCTCAAAAGAAGAGTATGATTTAGATTATGGAAAAAGAGAATGGGCAAATATTTCCTGTTTAAATGTGGATGCCTCCTTTATTTTGGTGTTGGTCCAAAGTGTATACCACTTCCAGGGAACACTGACAAGTAACCACAGGACTCTGGAGCTAGGATATGGCTGAGAAACTGATAAAGATGAAAATCCTCACCCTCACCTTGACTCTGTTGGGTAAGACTGAGGCGGAGTCCCACTGCCAAGACCATCAACTCACCCAAAGTGGAGTAAGGGGTCTATGCAATGGTCTCAGCTTTGCATCCCACTGTTTTTGTGTCTGCTCAGAGACCATTTGGCATGGCTACCCTAGAAGAGGAGCCTGCTTTGAGAAGAATGAATTCTGTCTGGTTGCTTCTTTAAGGCAATTTTTAAAATAAAGACAGCTTTTAAAACAAGTAGTTTTGTTTTTCACTGAACTCAATGAGATGCTTGTTGGCACCAGTGCCCAGCAGTCTGGCTTAGAGGTCTGCTGAGCCAGAGGCATCTCACATTGAGGGAGCACTGCAGGGGAGGGATGCAATGCTGGTTTCTGCTGCAGTAGAGAAAAGGAACAACATTGGAGGGGTTCCCCAAGGATCACGGCTGTGTTGCTGGTGTTCCACCAGGATCACAGTTGCAGTGCCAGCCCAGAGCCTTACATGGGAGGGAGGAGACTGCATAAAAGGCTCATGGTGCTCAGAGGAGAAGCAGTTCAGAAAAAAATGCAGGAGTTGTCAACCAATGAAGAAATGGGCTCCCAAACAATGAGCTCCAATCCTCAACAAATAAAGTCACCCCTACTGCAACATAGCCTAAACCTCAAGAGAATTTTGGATAGGAAGCTCTTTCAGGTAGCTGACAAAGCAGGCCTCCTTCTGCTCTCAGCATCCTCAAAACCATATTTTTACCCAAGGGAAGACTGAAAGGAAGGATTTCCCACACACACTTTCACAGAAATATTAAGAGATTCCCCTTAAGCTGTTTTTCAGTATTTTCAGATTCTCTCCTCTAGATCTTCAATGTTTGGATAACTTGCTTCAGCTCTGGGACACAAAACTGAAAGAAGACTCTTCACCTTGCTGATCCCTCATGTACACTGACTATGCACATGACAGATTATTTTAATTTGAGTTCTGTATTGCTAACTGGGGACATTCATGCTGACATTATTTTTAAATGGTGCCAAAGAATATCTAGGTGCTTCCTGCTCCCTTAGACCACTAAGATCTGATCCGTTTCCACTTCACAAAGAGCTCACTCTAGTCCCAGGCTTGAGCAATTTATCTTTCCTCCCCATGTCAAGGATATTGGATCAGTTTCTTTTTGTAAAGGAAAATTGGGTTTTCGTCAAATGGTTCTCCCATTTCTTTTCAAACAAGCAGGGTAAATGGACTCCCTGGGTGGCTGGCGTGTGGCCCTTCTGAGACACACATCATTTCCTCCAGTCCGGGAAACCTGAGCCTGCGGTGTTCTACGCCTTGCCTTTGGGAGTGTTGAATGTTGTTGACAGGAAAGGTACCCTTTCTTTCTACTCACCAAAAGGCTTTGATGTCCAAATCTCCATCACTCATTTCTGGAGACTGTCAGGGGTGCATGTGAGAGCACCAGATGCAAATCTCTGAGATCAGAGTCTTTTCTGCTTTCAAATGCATGTGCCCTACAGTCCCTGATGATCCCCATGTCCCTGTCTGCCTGGGGGACCATCCTTGGCCTGCAGCCCCTGCTATGCTCAGGACTCACCTCACATGCAGGTGGGAACACAAAGGAGTACACCAACACAATTTGATTTTTGGAGGCATGAGAAAGCTCCAATTTACATATTCTGTTTACATTTGCTCAGTGAGTTCATTCCTCCACCCTTCATTGGAGTGAAGAAAAACAGTCCTTGGAGAAGTCATTTGCCCACAGTCTTCATTGTACTCCATGAGGTGCCCCACCCTTCCCAGGAGAGCAGCTTTGGGAGCAGAATGGCATTATGGAGGGAGGGAGACAGTGGAGAGGGGAAGCCAAGGGCACTGTGGACAGTGGTCTTTGACCACCTGAAGGGGCAGCCTCACCCCAGCCCTGTCCTGCTTCATGTGTTCCCCACATCCCACTATGTTTCACCAGCCCCCAGCCTCTCTTCAAGCTGCCAGAATTATATATTTTTAATGCAAGTGGAATTATGTCACTCTCCTGCTTAAAACCACCTTCTGCTTCCATTGTCCATGACTTAAAAGAAGAATTTTGGGGCCCCTGCATGGCTCAGTTGGTTAAGCATCTGACTCTTGATCTCAGCTCAGGTCTTGATCTCAGGGTCATGAGTTCAAACCCCATGTTGGGCTCCATGATGGGCATGGAGCCTACCTTAAAACAAAGAAGAAAAAGAGGAGGCGGAGGACAGAAGGAGGAGGAGAGGAAGTAGGAAAAGAAGAAGAAAATGAACAGCTTTTTCCTGGGCCGCCAACCACCACCACCAGCCTCATCATTCATGAGCCTCCCTCCCTTACCTGCCAGCTGAACCTCCTTTGGCTCTTGCCTCCCGTCATAGCCTTTCCCCACCCTCAGCCTCACACATGCTATCTTCCCTCCTGGGCTGGTGCCCTCCTTTCTACTCCTGTCAAACTGGCAAATGCATCTGTCTAGAGTGACCTCTGCTGACCTCTAACCCCTGCCCCTGCCATCACCAATGGTCCCCTTCCTATTCTGCCCCATAAGATCTTGTGCTTGTCCCTCATGGAATTTATGACAATGTTCAGTGTCATAGCTTGTCTGCCTAGGTATCCAACATCTGTCTGTCCCAACAGACTTGGAGGATTCAAAGGGTCCAAGACTGTATCTATATTGTCAACCATGGTCTACCCAGTGCCTACTACAAAGCCCCCACACTGAAGGGACTCCATAATCATTTGCTGAAGGAATGGACATATAGGGGCAAATAATGAAGCCTAGATTTCAATCCCCTGCCTTACCAGTGCCACACATCCCAAAAGTCTCTGTGCCTGGCCTCTCCTTCCCATATTCATGCATGGTGTTTGTGGTTATGTGAGCTTTGTCCACTCGGTCAGCAAATCAGGCCCTGCCCCTTGCCCCCCACAGTATAGAAATGCAGGAAGTATCTGTGTTTTTGAGCAGGGAACTCCGACTTCCTAAACAGACCACTGAGTTCTACAATGAACATCACCAACGTTAGCCCTAGAAGGCACATTGACAGCCATCTCCCCATATCTCTCCTGCAGTCATTTACTGATGAGCAGAAAGACCCATGACATTGACAAAGCACGTTATTGGATAGCACTACGGGGTCCAGACCCCAGGAAGCTAATACTGCAAAGGGGCTTCTCAGTGCCTCTCTCATGGTCAGTGCTGCCTCCTTCCCATCCTTGGAGTCAGTGCACGGGACGCCCAGAGAGGGTTATTCTTATTTGCCAAGCCATTATTCATGATAAGCTCTGACCTTAGCCTGACTTTGAGACATAGCAATTCAAGACTTAAAGCAATATTGATAGAGTCTAATTAGACAGTGGTTTTCCTAACCCTCTTAGTGGAAACATTGTTTCCACTATTCCCACTCTAAATATTTCATTTTTGGAACATCAGTCCAATAAGAAAACATCAGACTTGTGTTAATAGGTGTGCCTGAACATACACTTGGCCAAACTGAGCATCTCCTTGTGAGGGACTTCACGGGTCAACTCCACGGGATACAATTTGGTTGAGGAAGGGGGAATCTTGATACCAGCGCAATTGAATAAATGGTTTGATGACCAAAGAGGAATGAATATAATTTTTACCACAAGATAAGGCAAAAGAATTAATTGTTAAAATGTGCACAGAAAGGTGATAAGATCCTCTTTTAATAATAATGCTGTTCAGAAACAAAATTAATCTAACATACACAGCCGAAATATTTTCACATGCAATAACAAAAATGAAGATTATTGGCCGTTGTAGCTCCTCAGGGATTATTTGTCTGTGAGCAGCATATGAAGAAAACTTTGGAACTGAATGAATATAACAGAAAACATCTGTTTGGGTATCTTTCAATTACAATATGTTATGGGGGGGGAATGGGATTTAGAAATACCAGTCTGACATGTATACTGGCCATTTCTGACTTAACACATTTCATAGACTCCCTTGGCAGAAACAGCTATGGTGATCCTTTAAATTTATCTCTTTACCTTTTGCAATTCTTAAAAACATTTCTCTCCCCATCTTTTTTTTTAAGATTTTATTTATTTATTAGTTAGAGAGAGAGAGCGAGCACAGGCAGACAGAGAGGCAGGCAGAGGGAGAAGCAGGCTCCCTGCCAAGCAAGGAGCCCGATGTGGGACTCGATCCCAGGACACTGGGATCATGACCTGAGCCGAAGGCAGCCGCTTAACCAACTGAGCCACCCACGCATCCCTCTCTCTCCATCTTCTTATGTGGTAAATAAAGTAAGCAGGCATACAAGCAAAGTATAATTGTGAGTCCAGGTTCAAAAACTTCCCCATCAATAGGGAAGAAGAGGGAGGAAAGGGAAAACCTGGATTGATAGCTGGAAAATCTTCGTCATATGATGTGAGTCACTGATTTTAGTTCTTCAGGTGGAGGCCACAAGGAGTGAAAGAAGGAAAACTTCATCTTCCATTTTTTAAAAACTCTGTGAGCTCACATTACCTTCAGTGGCTGTGCTCTCTCCTTTCTGTCATGGCTCAGCAAGCTCCCAGCCATGCTCTCGCCAACTGTGGGCACCGGGCTCCACTTACACAAGATCCACAGAAACTAGACTCTTCTCTAAAGGCTCCTACCATCACCGGAGATGTCCTGAGGGACAGTAGGATGCACATGACGTGAAATGCCCTCTTTCTTTGGCAGCTGTTTCTCTTCTGCTCCAGCCCACTTGCAGATTCATCATTGGCCTTTCACCCCATAAATAGCCTCTGTTTCCTTAAATTTCCTGTTTCCTCCGTCCTAAGTTACCACCCCCCAGATGCATCTGACCCTACCCCTCCTGCCCCATTTGTCCAGGCCTTTATCTTCCCCACCTAAATGTCTGCATGTGCCTCCTCACTGTCTCCCCTCACTCCACCCCATCCCCTAATACTGCCTCAGATAGCAGCCAACCATCATCCTACAGGGCAAATCTGTGGCCTCATTTCACCCCTGCCTTAATATTCTCCAGTGGCTTCTTGCAATTCTCAACAGAACGCCCAGTTTTCCTTCCCAATCTGGACCATCCTGGTGTGTAGCCTGCCTCACATCCCCCCTTCCCATAAGCCAGCCTCTCTCCAGCTGTTCCAGGCAGCCAGCAGTCTTGGTCTCAGCCCCTGCTGCTGGTCCAGGTTGTCCTCACTGCTGGGACACCCCTTCCCCTGCATCACCTCCTAACTCACTCTCAGCTCTTTAAACCCCTGCCTCCATGCCCCCTTCTCATCTCCAGTAGTGGATGCCCTGCCTTCTTTCAATGTCATATTGATCCAACTTTTCCATGGTTTATCAATTTACTCACCTTTTCAAAAAACATGACTTTAGGGTTAGTCTATTCTGCTTGGAATTTTTTTTCCTGTCTTTTTTATTCTTATGTTCAGTTAGCCAACATATAGTACATCATTAGTTTTTGGTGTAGTGTTCAATGGTGTTTTTATTTCAGTATTTTCTACTCTTGTCCTTATTGTTTCCTTTCTTCTACTTTCGTTACATGTGTTGGGCTTTTCTCTTTCTAATTTCTTGAGACACTTACTTCACGGAGTCTTTTTCAGGCTGTATCTTTTCCTAGTATAGCATTCTCAGGTGAAGATTTCTGTTTAATCACTGCTCTCACTCACTACATCCCACGTGTTTTTTAAAAACATTTTTTTAAAAATGTGTTTTTGTTGAGATTTATTTTTGACCTGTGGGTTATTCGATATTTTTTCTTAATTTTTAAACATATGGTGATCTTCCTGTGACCTTTTTGCTTTTGAACTGTGGTCCTATTACATCCTCTGTAGTTCTAACCCTTTGAAAGTGTTGATACCTGCTTTGTGGCCTCCTATAGGCTGGGTTTTTGTAATTCAATATATACTTGAAAACTAGGTATATTATCATATTGTCTCTTGGTGTGTCGGGTTTTTAATCATGTTTTTGAAATTTTTCACAGCCTTACAGATTTTGCCTAGTTGATCTATCAATTCTTTTTTTTTTTTTAGTTTTTTCTAATTGTGTTATGTTAGTCACCATACAATACATCATTAGTTTTTGATGGAGTGTTCCATGATTCATTGTTTATGTATACTGAGAGAGATCTGTTACAAAATTCCAGCATGGTTGTGGATTTACCTGTAGCTCCATCTTCTTTCTAGTCACTTTTTCCTTCAAATATTTTGAGGCCATATAATTAGATAACATATTCTATCGTCCTGATGGATTGAATCCCTAATCAGTAAGAAGTGGCTCTTCGTCTCCAATAATTTTTTCTTTCTTTCTTTTTTTTTTTAAGTTGCTTTAAGGTCAAGTTTGTCTGATGTTAGCACAGATTTACCAGCTGTCCTTTGGCTACTATTTGCAAAGTACAATTTTTTCCAGTCCTTTATTTTCAAACTATTTTTATTCTCATATTTTAATTTGTGCCTTGGAAACATAATATAATTTTGCTTCGATTGTAATCAATCCAGAAAAATCTTTGTCTTTTAACCGAAGTATTTAGCCCACTTATATTTAATATAATTACAATATATTTAACTGAATCTATTGTGTTGCAATATGCTTTTTATTTGTCCCACTCATTCCATGCTTTTTTCCTCTCTCTCTTTTCTTGCTTTCCTTTGGGCTATTTTTTATCATTCCGTTTTCTCAGACTCTTTATTTAAAAGTTTTATACTTTTTATTATACTTTTAATGTTTGCCTTGGAAATTACAACATGAATCCTGAACTTACCAAAGTGTCATGGTAATTGGGCAACTATTTACTTCCTCTTCAGCAATATAAGGACCTTAGAACACTTACATACCTCTTATTCTCTTCCAAACTTAAACATTTTTTGTCCTATGTAGAGATGGATAGATGGATAGATAGATAGATAATAACACACACATATATATATCCCCCAAATATCATTATTGTTTTATAAAAATCCCTTCATTTGGATTTATTCATATATTTATACCTTCCTTTGCTGTTGATTTCTTCTGTATCTCTAACCTTCCATTGAGGATTACTTTTGTCTGCCTAAAGAACTCTCTTTAATATTTCCTTCACTGATAGTCTGCTGCTAACAACTGTTTTTGTTTTTGTTTTTGTTTTACATCCTGATTTTTTAAAATTTTTTAACATCTTAATTTATTTTTTTCAGTATTCCAAGATTCATTGTTTATGCACCACACCCAGTGCTCCATGTAATACATGCCCTCCTCAATACCCACCACCAGGCTCACCCAACCTCCCACCCCCTCCTCTCCAAAACCCTCAGTTTGTTTCTCAGAGTCCACAGTCTCTCATGCTTCGTTTCATCTCCCCCTCCAGTTTCTCCCAATTCACTTTTCCTTTCCTTCTCCTAATGTCCTCCATGTTATTATTTATGCTCCACAAGTAAGTGAAACCATATGATAAGTGACTTTCTCTGCTTGACTTATTTCACTCAGAATAATCTCCTCCAGTCCCATCCATGTTGATACAAAGTTGGGAATTCATCCTTTCTGATGGCTGAGTAATATTCCATTATATATATGGACTGTATTTTCTTTATCCATTCATCTGGTGAAGGGCATCTTGGCTCTTTCCACAGTTTGGCGATTGTGGCCATTGCTGCTATGAACATTGGGGTACATATGGCCCTTATTTTCACTATGTCTGTATCTTTGGTCTGAAAATGTCTTTATTTCACCTTCATACTTGAAAGATATTTTTACTGACAGTCTATGTTAGCAGTTTGTTCTCTGCTTTCACATTTTCAGTTATTGAAGATATACCACTATCTTCTGACTTCCATTTTTGTTTTTAATAACTCAATTACCAGTGTATCTGTTGTGCCTTTAAAAACTAACCTTTCTCTCTCTGGCAGTCTTAAGGATTTGTCTACAGTGACACTGTGATATATCCTTTATATTTATCCTGACTAGAATTTCTTGTAAATATATATAAAAATATATCTCTTAGATATGTCTCATATATATATGATATATATAGATTTATATGTAAATCTATGTATAAATTTTATATATAGATTAATATGTATAAATGTATATATATGTATAAATTTTATATATAGATTTACATATAAATCTATTTACATAGATAAATTTAAATCTAAATTTACATATAAATCTATATATAAAATTTATACATACATATATACATTTATACATATTAATCTATATATAAAATTTATACATAGATTTACATATAAATCTATATATATCATATATATATGAGACATATCTAAGAGATATATTTTTATATATATTTACAAGAAATTCTAGTCAGGATTTACATATAAATCTATATATAAAATTTATACATAGATTTACATATAAATATAAATTCATACTTATATAAATTTAATTTATATATATAAATTTATATATAGATTATTGTATAGGAATATTTGTCAGCAATTTTTTTCAATTATTATTGATAAATATTATAACTTTTAGCAATTATTTTATTCTCAAGGCTCATGACACTGCTCCTTCCAACTCTCCAAATGGACATGTGTTGGACTTTCTATATATTTTTTTTTCTTTTTACCTTTTTTCTTTATATTTTCTTATTACCTTTTGGTTTATGTGTTTCATTTTCCATGTATTCCTCTAACTAATCTTATAGTTTACTAATTTTCTCTTCAACTGTATCTAATTTGTCATTAATCTATACACTGAGTTTTAATCAAGTTATTAGATGTTTAAGTTCTAGAGTTTGTTTTTATTTAACTGCTTGGCACTTTTTATGGTTTCCAATAATCTGACAATTTTTTTAAACTTTTCTATTCTTAAAAATAGTAAGCGTAGTTGCAGTCTCTAACTGATAATTCTCATATCTGATATTCTTATGGGTATGTGTGTTATTTCTTGCTTTCACTGGTTCTTTCTTAGGTGAGTGTCTATCTTCATGTACCTGGTTTTTTGTCTTGTTGCAGCTTCTTAACTATGTGCTTGACATTGTATTATTGGTAGAAATATTTTGAAGTCTAAATCGATGTTACTTTTTGGATTTAATTTTTATTTGCTTCTGTCAAGCTTTGAGACATTATCAATTCATTATTCCTAATTCCAACTTCAGGACATAAGATTTCTTGGTCATCTAGATGACCCAGAACTAGGTCAAAGTTCATGAGAGGGCTGTTTTACTTCTGTTTCACCCTTACCTCTGGGATGAAAAGCTCTGCCGAGACTGAGACCAAAGCATAGTTTTGGTGGGCTCGGGGCTCCAACCTCACGTCCCCTCATCTCTCAGGACTGCAACAGTGCTGCTCACTCTCTTAACCATATTTCAGATTTTCAATTGTCCCTTGGTCAAAAGCAGTCCCATTGCCAACATCTTCTCTGGATTTTCATCTTATCCTTAATCTTAACCCACTAATTTCTCATTTCTCATTAGTTATTCAATGCTTTTGAGAATTTTTTTAAATACCATTTAATTGTCTGGTGGTTATTTCAGTGAGATGATTGGTATGAATTTTCCCACCCCTATCACCAACAGAAAGAATCTCTTTTGTCACTTTCAAGCAATGTTATTAATCTTCCCACCTTTGCTATGTACTACAGTTATCAGGTAATCATGCTGGTCTGGTATACCATGGGGTTGTGGCCCTCTGAGAGCTAAAGGCGATGATTGTCCAATATGTGATAAGTCTAGCAAAGAAGAAACTTTCAGCCTCTGCCAGCCAACTTGTGTCCCTCCTCTGGACCTCATTCTTTCTCTGTACCACTTGTCCCTCATCACTCTCCTTCTGCTCTCCCCTATTCTCCCATCCCATAAAACCCGTTCATCTATAAGTGGCTCTTGAATCCATTCTCATTGTTTCATGTTTTCCATCTTAAAAAATCAAAAATGATTCTTCCTCTATATGGATTCAAATGACTCTTAATTTCTTTTTCTAGAAAAGAAAGGTCCAGTTGCATTAAATTAAGAAAGACTTTGAGAAACAATGTTAAATTAGTGATTCATCATGCTGACATTAACTGGTAACTGGGAGGATGTCCAAAGCACACAGAACAGTAAATACACTTAGAGAGATGATTTTTTCATGTTTAAAATTATAATAATCATGTTTCACATGTAATCTTTGTTGAGGCTTAAAGTGTCAGGCTAAAAGTAATTATATTTTACACTCAGTACAAAAATGTATTCAGAAAACTCTCATGTCTCCATTTAGTTTTTATTTTTATGGTTATATAACCAAGACTGGCCTATCATACAAGAAGTGACACTGCATTGTAAATATCTCCATTCCTCACCTTCTCCTGAGCTCAGCCTCCATCTCAGAGGAGCATCTGTAAACTCCATTCTCATAAAAACCCAAAAGATGCAACATCCACAAGACTGAGTTTATTAAAGTAAAACCCAAAGCAAAAATCCCTACCTTCCTGCCTTTTGAATCTATACATAAGAACCAACAGCTGTCAATCCCAAAACTGCCACAGTATTTCCATTCCATTGAAAACAAACATGCTTTAAGTGAAAAATCTTAAATTCTATGGCAAACAATAAATCAGGTAATTTCCCCCAATAGGGACACACACTTGTAATTAATGAGGCAAAGCAGTAAATTTCAAGTAAATATCTTCCCTCTCATAATTTGCACCAGTCTTTCCCTCATTGTCCACCACCCCACATTATACCATCTCCCCCAGTCAATAAACAACCTTGGCAAAATGAGCTGTTTGTCATGGACCTGGGGATGTGTATAAATAGAAGGATAGAGGGAGAAGGAGATGGACAGAGAGACACAGAGCTACAGAGATGAGATGCGGGAAGGGAGAGCAATAAAGCAAACACCGTGAAGTGTTAATTTGGGGAATCTGGCTCATCTACGGAATTCCTTGCTTTACTCTTACACCTTCTCTATCAATCAGAAATCATTTCAAAAGAGAAAATAAAAACAAAACCAAAAGCAACAACAAAAAGTTCTAAGGATTTGCTCTCAGTTGGTGAGCTGGACAAACACAATCTCTACTCCCTCGTTCTTTTTTGAGTAAACAAACACCACAAACAGCATCCTCAGGCAAGTTATAAAACAGTTGCCTGTGTCATAGTCTTCCTTTACGTCATTATTGTCATTGTCCTTCCCAAAGTCTTGTCTTGTTGCCATGATCAAACTTGGGTGTTTTCCAAGTCTTTGTCAGTGAGAGGTTAAAAAAAAAAAAAAAAGCATCTCATCAGGTAAGAAGCTTCTGCACATGTTCTCAGCCAAAAAAGAAAAAGAAGTTGAGAATTAAGGTTATTTTGTAAAAGAGAAAACAAATCTCCTGCTAGCTCACTAGAAAACAAGGTATGTATTAGTATCTCAATGTTCAGTGGATAACTGAAAAAAAGGGGAAAAAATGAAATGTACATGAATATCCAAAATGTCACAAAGCATACAAATATGTTCACACCATGGCTTTGTTGCTGTCCCCTCTGCCCTAGTCTTGCTCAAGATTGGGATCTTCTACCAGCTCCATATCCTGATTCTGTTCTGTCCTGCAGCTGCATCATGTCCATGCTGGTCTGCTCCCTTCAGACCATAGGGACTTTGGGCACCTCTCCTTTTTTTTTTTTTTTAAGATTTTTTATTTATTTATTTGTTAGAGAGAGAGCGAGCACAGGCAGACAGAGAGGCAGGCAGAGGCAGAGGCAGAGGGAGAAGCAGGCTCCCTGCCAAGCAAGGAGCCCGATGTGGGACTTGATCCCAGGACGCTGGGATCATGACCTGAGCTGAAGGCAGCTGCTTAACCAACTGAGCCACCCAGGCGTCCCTGGGCACCTCTCCTAACTGCAGAGAATTTGATTTCTTTATCTGAAAGCCTCACATCTTATTCTTGAATACACAAAAATCTGTAGGTCTCAACTACAGAGACTTCATAAACTTTCCTTTGCTCCAGTTCTTTCTACTGCACAAATTCATCACCTGCAAGACTTGACACACCTAGCAAAATGCAAGATGCTTGCTAAGCCTTCTCAAGGTGTCTGGAGGGGTTACAGACCCTCCTGTGCTCAGAAAGTGAAACCATATCTTCCATGCTGGGAGATGTCTGCATGATTATTCGCTATTTCTCATACTTCTGTGCTTGCTTCCTGTCTTTCCCATGGCTGGGGTTAAAACCCATCCACTTGCTAAATATTCACCTAGTTGGAGCCTTGAGATTTCATATTTTATTTACTTAGGTATGTGGAGTTATGTTCATTCAACAAAATGCATAACTTTCTACCATAGAGCAGGCACTAGGGTTGAAAATGCAAGGGTCAATCTTGGACAAGATACAGTTCTTGCTGAACACAGCACATCTGGTCTTGGAAGTCAGCACTTCAGTACTAGTATTTGGCAGCATATCCTGTATTAGCGTATGATAAGTATCCCCTCAGATAATGTTTAATTAACCCTCTATGCCCACCTAACACAATACAACTTTTTATATAATGAACAAAATTTAATGAGCCTACAAAGTGAAGATTGTTGTACCAATGACCTACAGGAGTAGGAGAGTTCAAACTGTCTTGGACGAGATAAGACATAATTGTGTGAAAAAGTAATGAACAATTTGTGGAAGGCTATGATTCAGGAGCATCCACTTCTTTGAAAGGAGCAGGTCATGAAGGCAAGGTAGCTCTACTGGCAGAATTCCAGACACCATCACACCAACATGAGGAAAGCTTCCAGCCAAATTTCCCCAAGCTTTTCAAATCACAGCACACAGGTTACTATCTCATGTTCTTCCCAAAGACAGCACACCATACTAGGACTCTCAAACTGCACCAGATGCCATTAGTAGGTTGGGAAGAATGTTGGAGTCCATGGTGCCCAGGAGTCTCTGTACTCCAGGAGCAGCCCAGGGAGGCCCCTCACAGGTTCACCGCCATCTATGTGCTATGCTTTCCAGCCACTGGGTAGGGTGGTTGAAGGAAGAGCAACTCATTGCCTCCCAGATGGGCATAATCCCCAGATAAGATGCTACACTCACTGTTGTGTTTTCTCCACTCTTCTCCCCAGCAACAGAAGCAACTGATGGCCAGCCCAAGGCACTGCTATTGCCACTAGTGTCCGCACAGTGTCATGCTGCCTGGCTGCTGGACCGATGGCCCTGCCCAGGCCTCCCTGCCCACTGTGGAACACACTGTGTGCTCAGGACACATCCTCAGGCCTGGACCCACAGCCAGATCACAGGGCACTGTGAGTAATACACCAACCTGTGGTAAGTGCAGCCCATCCCCCCGGAGGAGCTTATTGTCACCAAATCACTCACTCCTCTCTTAAGATGAGTCTTTGCTGAAGACTTTTCCAGGTCCCCCAGTGAGCTTGACTTGCTGGACTCCAGGCCTATTTAAACACTGACTCCTAAGTGAAGTCAGCTGAGACTCCAAAGGGACCCCTGCCTCACAAGCACTGGCAACAGTTCATAACCAAGCCCTCGATTAGATACCACCACAGAGAGCCCGGCTGTGAGCATCAAGCACATCAACAGTGGGTACATGTTGGAGAGTGCTAGGACAAAGACACCCCCTCAAGGAGCTCGGATTCACGTTCCTGTTGGAGAGTCTCCTGGCCCAGATTATTCCTTGGGCAAAGAGGTTCCAGCCAAAACTCACACCAAGCTGATTAAATTTCCCATTATGTTGAGACCTGAGCATGAGCTTCCTGCACCACAAACCAGGTCAGAACTCTGGGAATGAGAAGTGAACTTAGCAAATAAACAAAGACTTGAGATGCTTCCACCATTTAAAGGAGGACACCTCCTGGGCCCTGTGGCAGCCCAGGTGGGCAGAGCATTGGAGCATGGGCAGGGTCTGGATCCGCTGACCCCGGTGCAGGGTCTGCTCTAGGAAGTGCCAGTGAGGCAACTTCTGAGTGTGCATTTACGAGGCTGCCTGCACAGTCTCAAATTGTCTCTTTGGGGGCCTTCTTGGCCCCAGGCTGGAGCAGAAGGCAGGGAGCCAGTGCTCCCAGTCAGAGCGAGCCTGTTAAAGACTTTCAGGAGGGCGCCAGACTCATTTGTGTGATTCTTTTTCCTTTAGGAAAGCAGGCTCTCCTGGAATAACTAAGCCAATGTGAACTCCTGCTCCACCCTCCCGAGTCTGGCCAGGCAACCTAAACCCCGTGCCCATAGCTGCCTCCTTGACCATTACCTCATCCCCAAACACCGCAGGCCAGGCCTCCTGAGCAAGCGTGGCAGGGTTGGAAAGGAAAGGCAAAGTTGCTGGAAAAGGGAAAACACTTCACGTTACAAGGACACTCCCCTTCCTCATGGGCCCCTCCAGAATGTCCTGCCTTGCAACATGAGGTCTCTCCCAGACCCTCCCCAGGGCAGCAGCATAACCATACTGAGACACCACAGCAGTGAGCCCCAGCCTGGGTGCACCAGAGTGGCCAGGGGAATACTGCATTCTAATCACCAGCTGGGGGCTAGGGGTGGAGTAGAAGGTATGCACCATTTTCAGAAGCCCCTCAGGTAACTTTTAGAAGCTCTCCAGGGAGCTTCTGAGGTTCAGGACCCACTCCTAGGAGAAAGGCACCAGCTAGACAAGATGTCAGAGGCCATCCCAGCAAATTATAAGCAGGAGCAGACTTCATCTTCAGTGACAGACTCTTCTAGGCACACAGCACTGGGGCTCTGGAGTCTCAAGATCTCACCCACTCAAGATTCACCCAGCCCAGACCTGCCTCTTCCCATTCACCTGCTCCTACCCACCACCACCAGGACCAGCACTGAAGCCACTGCCCAAGGCAGGCAGGTTTCTTTCCACGTTGGCCACACTCTATCTCAGGTGCTGAGAGTCATGGGGTTCTGAGAGTAAACAAGGGACTGCTGGAGCCAGTCTGTCCTGAAGCCCTCTTTCTGCTATCTAGCCATTATTAACAGACTAATCCTAAATTTTCTCCTTCTTCCAGGACTATGGCTACGCCTTCCATGTACTAACAGGCAAAACCAATCAGGGTCTGAAGTAGGACTATCTTATTCTGGCTACAAGTCTGATCACTCAGAGTTTGTACCAAATTCCACATACCCTCAAAACAGCTATTGTTTTCAGGCTTCTGCGTGTGGTAACCCCCTGAAGACTCACAGCGATGTCTGCAGTAGACACAACCATCACTCTATGCACAGAAAAGGAGACAAGGGCTCCAGTGCTCAGCTGTCACAAGGTCTATGAAATCCCACCACATAACGTTGTTAGAAAGCAGATGAGATGGGGAGAGGGATGAACAGGTGGAGCACGGGGGAGTTTAAGAGCAGAGAAACTATTCTGTAGGATACTGTAGTATACCTTTGTCCAAATCCATGGAAGTTTAGGACACAGAGAGTGAACCGTAATGTAAACTCTGGACCTTAGTTAATAATATTGTATCATTAGGGGCTCATCAGTTGTAACAAATGCACACTAATGCGAGATGTTAATAACCAGAAACTGTGAATCGGGTTGATATATGGAGAACTCTGTCCTGTATGCTCAATCTCTGTAAACCTGAAAATGCTCTAAAAAGTAAAGTATGGCTTTTTAAATTAAAAGAGAGAACATGGGGGCGCCTGGGTGGCTCAGTGGGTTAAGCCGCTGCCTTCGGCTCAGGTCATGATCTCAGGGTCCTGGGATTGAGTCCCGCATCGGGCCCTCTGCTCAGCGGGGAGCCTGCTTCCCTTCCTCTCTCTGCCTGCCTCTCTGCCTACTTGTGATCTCTCTCTGTCAAATAAATAAATAAAATCTTTTAAAAAATAAAAATAAAATAAAAAAAGAGAGAGAACGTGATTTAAGGCATTTGTGAGGTGCCTGATGTGTTACCTACTATATCTGTCATCATTTTGCCTAGAGCCCAGCACTTAAATGAGTTTGTCATGGAACTCAGCTGGGTGTCATGCCCCACCTAGGAATCTAAAAACCAAAACAAGCAAACAAATAAACAGCAGCAGCAATAATACAGACTCATAAATACAGAGGACAAACTGAGGGTGGCCAAAGGAGAGGGGGCTGGGGGGCTTGAGCAAAATAGGTGAAGAGGATGAAGAGGTACACATTTTCCTTTACAAAATAAATAAGTCACAGGGATGAAAATTACAGCATAGTGCAAAGTAATAACATTGGGTGCCTGGGTGGCTCAGTTGATTGGGTGGCTGCCTCCAGCTCAGGTCATGATTCTGGAGTCCCAGGATCGAGCCCCACATCGGTGTGGGGGGGTGGTCCCTGCTCAGCAGGGGGTCTGCTTCTCCCTCTGACCCTTCCCCCTCTCATGCTCTCTCTCTCTCTCTCATTCTCTCTCTCTCAAATAAATAAATAAAATCTTTTAAAAAATAAAGTAATAATATTGTAATAACTATCTGGTGATAGATGGTAGTTACGCTTACTGTGGTGAGCAATGTGTAATGTATATAATTATGTAATTACTGTGTTGCACATCTGAAACTATATAACATTATATGCCAATTATACTTCAATGAAAATAAAATATAAATAAATAGAATAAGATAAATTACATATTATTTTTTAAAAAAACCATCTCACTCAGACTTTGTAGGCAATTATTTCCTTGGGTCCATCATCCTAGGGGACAGCCCTCCCATCAGGTACTGCTGAAATTGTGTGTCTGTGGCAGACAAATTTATTAAATTGCTAAGTATTCACCAGACCTGTTTTTCTTGTCTATCAGCCATGCTGCTCAGCGAGACTGTGACATCTGAGCCCCAGGTATAGAAAAAAATTGCTCAGAGACACTGTATCACTGTCCCCACTGCAATGCCCTCTTCTTGCCTTATATCCTTGTGTTTGTAAAGATATGGCCATAGTCAGGGTTCTCTAGAGATACAGAACCAATAAGATATATATGTTAAAAGACTTATTTTAAGGAATTGTCTCATCGATTGTGGGGGCTGACAAACCTGAAGCTTATAGGGCAGACTGGCAGGCTGGAAACTCAGGCAATGTTTGAGTCTTGGGGCAGAGTTCCTTCATCACCTCAGTTTTTGCTCTGAAACTCATGGGGCCTTCAACTGATTAGATGAGGCCTACTCATATTATGGAGGGTAATCTCTTTTACTTAATACCCATTTACCCTAGATGTGAATCACATCTATAAAATACCTAATAGCAACATCTAGACTGATGCTTGACAGAGCAACCAGGCACCACCATCTGGCTAAGATGACATGAAATTTAACCATCACCACTACTTTTCTAAACAAATAAGATGGAAAAGGGTATGTTTGAAAAATATTTACATTTCAAATGCTCTTGAAGAAATATACTTCAAAATGTTGTTATCTGACCTGCCAGGCTGATATGTGGACTCTTTTGTGCCCCTCTTGGCTACCTCTGGGGAAAAGGACTAGGCCCTCTGACATGGTCTGTCACACCTCACCCCATGCACATGGGGATTTGGGAGTAGAGGACATAGAGCTCAGTTTAAGAGCCTGATCATGATATAGAAACATACTTGCCTCTACACATTACTTCTTGCAGCCAAGTTAGAACTCTGTTCTGTTGTTACCTGGATACCTAATACAAGAAATGCTTCCCAGCCAGACCCTGGGGAGCTGAAATGTCCTCGCTTTTGGTGAGAAGAATGATGAGGTCAATCCCAGCATCAGAGGGCCAGAAGACACTGAGTAGGACAGGTTATACCTAACAAGCACTTGGCCCTGGAACTCCCAGCACTGGTCAAGCAGGACAGAGAATGTCATTCCCTTCCAGTGTCCACTGTGACCTGCAACAGAGGGTTCTACAGAGACCCGACAGGAAACCAAGCTGGAAGTGTGGAGAAATAAGCTTAGGTCATTTTACTATGTCTTTTTGTGCTGTACTCACAAAGAATGATGAGTAATATGGAGTTGCTGGAACACGGCACTAGGGGTAGGTGGGATTTAGGAGACCATCACTACCCAAACATTTTGAGGACACTCAGCCAAGAAGGAGCATCTTCATCTGTAAGACCATCCCTAGGTGGACAACTGAATGGCCACAGACAAATCCAGACAGAGATTGTTCCCATGGAATCAAAACTAATCAGGGGGCCGGGGGGGGGTGGGTTCCATCACTAACTGAGGCTGCCCACTCAGCCTCAGACAGGTTAATATCCCTCCCCCCAACATGAGAGTCTCCCTCCCAGGGGAAGGCTCTGCTTGTGGCCCTGGAGGATCCTCTGTCACAGTGGTGGCTCTTTGAACATGAACAGGTCTAATTGGGCAGGGTACCACTTGGGACTTCTGTCCTACTGAGGGATGGGAATGCCCTGCTGTGAGCACTGAGCCTGCTCTGTGTGCAAATATCCACACTACCAGCCAGAAGAGGCCAATCATGAGATCCAAAGAATCCAGGTGCCATGAGAAGCAATACTGCTCATCCTTCAAAACGTGGGAAAAGGAAACCTAGGCCAGGCTAACCAGAGAGGTTAATCTTTCTGAGCATGTTTCCCCAACTGCCTGCCTACCTCAGAGAGCGGTCTGGCGAGCCAGGTAAGCACTGCATAGGAAGTGATTTGGCAAGTTTACCATGTGTGGGAGGGAACTTTGGAACTCTAATGTCGAATGTAGGCTACAAATATATTGTTGTCTTCACTAGACAGTGTAGTTTTAGGGAACTGGATAATTTGTTCCCTAAAAAGAAACACTCAGTTGAGATCACCATCTTAGTGCACAAACGTCGATGGGCTCACAGTTTGCACATATTTTAGACATCTTGGTGTTTTCAACTATAGCTCTGCCAAAGCTGATCTGCTCCTCCCCAGCTTGCCCTGTGTAAGGTATTTTATAAATTCCTCTCCTCAGGGGGCACCTGGGTGGCTCAGTTTGTTGAGCATCCAACTCTTCAGTTTGGTTCTGGTCATGACCTCAGGGACATGAGATGGAGCCCTGCATGGGGTTCTGCACTCAGCGCAGTCTGCTTAAAATTCTCCCTTTCCCTCTCCTTCTGCCCCTTCCCCCACTTACACATGCTGTAAATAATAAATAAATAAAATCTAAAAAATCCCTCTCTTCTGCTACAAAAAGGGTACGTTCATGTAGCTCATCTGCCATATTTAAGTCAATAACACATTGAGGTGTTATACCTCATTTCCGATTGCATGGTATAGGTTTGATTATTGAAAGAATTTTCAGGGGCTTTCTGCTGGTGGAATTTAGAGTGATTTCAGGAAATGTGGCATAAGCAACATACGAGCTATCTGCACTCTCTCAGCCAAGAGAAGATGGCTCCAGAAAATGCCAGTCTCTGATGATGGTGTCAAGAGGACCTTACCTCTTTGGCAAGAAGGTGATGCTGCAGGAGTCAGAGCCCACTGCCACTTAGCAAAACCTTCCCTTCTAGTATTCCTTCCTGGTTCCTCACTCCATCGTCACTGATTCAGGATTTTTTCCCCTGGAACACCTTTTCCTCATTTACTAGTTGCTTCATTTATTCAATTAATGCTTACGAAGCATTTTCTATGTGCTGTGAATTATGCTATGGATCTAAGAATACATAAGATAGGCTATTTGCTACAATAGAATGAACACGGTAGCCAGAGAAACAGACATATAAGCACATAATATGGCCCCCATGGGAGTATACTGGTTGAAAGTTCTACCTGGCTTAGGACACCTTCAAAGAGAAACATCCTTGATGACGTTGAACCAGGCAGGGGAAGCAAGTTAATAACGAACAGAGACAGGCGTACAAAAAAGCCAAGGACTCCTGAGAGAAGCTATCTATATTGTCATATCACCGTGGTATAAATTACATTGAGTAGTTTAATAGGTAATCTCCAGGAAGCCAGAGACGGGGGGTTAGGTGGGCTTAAGAAGTAGAATATCTACGTATCAGCACACATGATGTGTAGGAACAGAAAACAATGAATTCCACATTGTTGTGTTCAGCTTTTGTTAGGAATATAGTGGAAAGCAAAGGCCACAAATTTCAACAGACCTTGAGGGAGTGAGAACGCTGTTGTCACAAGTATTTTGAGAATACAAAGTACCAAGCTTTCCACTTCATGTTATTGAAAGTTATCACAGAAGGTAAAAATCATTTACAGGTCAAACACTTCAAAGACGCCCCCAGATACAAACACTAACCAGTCTGACAAACTCTTCCTCTGCATAGAGTCAAACTGAGTTTAGGCTGATTTGTTTGCAGGAAAATCTCTTGTGACATTCTGTTTGCAAATTCTAAAAGTCTTATTATCATCTCCTCTGGAATGGAACCCTCAATCTCTAGGCTATGCTTGCTTTGCATAGCTGCTGTGGAGAATTTCTTTCCCTTGCTATTTTATTTATTTAGCAAACTGTATTTGTTATAAGATATTTATTGTAGAACATAACAATAGTTTATTCATCTAAATTATAATGTACACAACAGCGCTGTGGTAATTAGATCACTCTCATGACCTCACTGATTTTATTCTGAAAAGATCATCTGTATATAACTGGCTTGACTCAACTTATGCATCAGGAATTATCAGGGGCGTATCTTGGCTTGGATCCTACAGACTGGTTTGAGAAATAAACCGGGCTCTGGTCAGAGTCATTCCTTTGAAAACAATGCAAAGTGAGTTTTGCACAACACAAATACACAAAATGTTCAGATGAGGAGGGCTACAGGCGAATTTCACAAGCAACTCTGGATGACTCGGGCTTCTTCCCAGCTGAGAGCTTCTTTTTCTACATTGTGCAGCTCTACCTGACTCTCCTGATAGGGGCTTGCATAGGTCTTCGCTGCTCGAGGATGAACCTTAGAGCAGGAAGGGGGTTGTCTCTGGAGGTCTGTGCTGTGCCATCTTGAGCTACTCAACTACAGCAAAGAAAGTGGACATTCTTAGCATCACGAACCAACACACCCACTGTGTGTCTGCCACTTCACCTTACTGAACCTAACACTAGTTTGGTGCTGCTGTATTCCCAACAACTGTAGCACTGCCTTGAGCATGGAAGGTATGCAATAAATATTTGTGAGATTGAGTGAACCTGAATGAATAAACTAATTCCAACCTTCCTTTCCTGTGGTATGTATCAAACTGTAGAAAATGTCTTGGTTTCTTTTGATTCCATGACACTCACCACCCCTGTCTACCATGTTAAAGAAGGCATTGGTTAATGGCATTACCATGTCACCCATGTCACTGGGGGGAGTGGAAACTTATATAATCAAAAAATACCACAATTATAACTGGTCGTCTCCCTCATTTTACTGATAATGATATGCAACCCTAGAGAAAAGATACTGTTGCCCAGGTCTTTCTTTCTCCTCACTCATGGAACATCTGCTCTGAACCAGACCCTACACCAAATGCTGGGACCAGCACAGTGAACAAACAAGGTCACACCCTTACAGAGCTTGCTGTTCAGGGGACACAGAGGTTTTCAAGAACTGGTCCTTAAACCAGGCTAGGCACTCCAGGATCCCCTGGAAGCCTTATCAAAAGTAGAGAATATCTATCAGTGGATACGAAAGCTAGTGGGTGATGGTGGTCAAGATTACAGGAACTAATACTGTCTCAGTCTCTCTCTCTACAAGGTACTCATTAATCACAAAGGGTAAAATCACTGTACAGTTGAGAAACCTGGCAGGGACCACCTTAACCAATAACCAATGTTGCCATTGTCAGGAATCAAACTAATCAATTGGAGGGGCCTCCAGACTCGATGCACAGAGAAAGACATGACGTCACTCCCATAATGTAACAGATGGCCCAGGTGCATAAGCCTAATCTAGTCATGAGGAATCAGGAGACACATGCAAAACGAGGGACATGTTGCAAAATCATTGCCCTGTATTCTTTAAAAATACCACTGTCGTGAAAAGTAAACAAAACCTCAGGAACTGTTCCAGATTAAGAGAGGCTAACGAGATATGGCAATGGAAGGCAAAGCCTTGGATTTACTTTTTCTATAAAGAATACTGTTGTCTCCCATCCAAGTACTAACCAGGCCCGACCCTGCTTATGCAGCCATCAAAAGGAATGAAATCTTACCATTTGCGACGACATGGATGGAACTAGAGCGTATTATGCTTAGCGAAATAAGTCAACTGGAGAAAGACAGCTATCACATGATCTCCCTGATATGAGGAAGTGGAGATGCAACGGGGGTGGGGGTTAAGGTGGTAGGAAAAGAAAAAATGAAACAAGGTGGTATCGGGAGGGAGACAAACCAAAAGAGACTCTTAATGTCATAAAACAAACTGAGGGGGGTCGGGGGGGAGAGGGGTTGGGAGAGGGTGGGACGGTTACATTATATGTTTAAATTTTAAAAAAGCTTAAATAAAATAAAATAAAAAAGCTTAAAGAAAAAAAAAGAATACTGTTGGACCATTGGCAAGATCTAAATAAAGTCTTCAAGTTAAGCAATTGTATTGTATTGATGTTAGTTTTCTGGTTTTGATGATCATATGGTGTATTATGAGATAAGTCTTAGTTTTTAGGAAGCAAGGTTATTTAAGGGTAAAAAAAGCATCATGTCTCATGCCTGTAACTTTCTCTTTCTCTGAAGTAGTTCAGAAAAAAACTTAAAGATTTTTTTTTTTATTTGTCAGACAGGGAGAGAGCGCAGGAGCGAGCACAGGCAGACAGAGAGGCAGGCAGAGGCAGAGGGAGAAGCAGGCTCCCTGCTGAGCAAGGAGCCTGATGTGGGACTCGATCCGAGGACGCTGGGATCATGACCTGAGCCAAAGGCAGCTGCTTAACCAACTGAGCCACCCAGGCGTCCCCAGAAAAAAACTTAAACACACATAAGTAAGCACTCACGTGTGTTTGTGTGTGTGTGTGTGTGTGTGTGTGTGTGTGTGTGTGTGTATCGAGAGAATACAAATAGCCTATCTAGGTGAGATTATTTGGGATTTTTTTATATGATTCTTGCATCTTTTCTGTAACTTTTAAATTATGTCAATTTTCTTTATTTAAATAAAGATATCTGGGCTCTCCCCTGAGAAGTTTTGATTCAGTAGACTTGGGATGAGTTTAGGTATTCTTTTTAATAAATACCCAGGTAATTCTGATGCAGCTTGCTCTCAGAAAAGATCTGGGAAACAGTATGAACTGAGATTTCCCTACAATCACATAGCTGCTCAGTGATCAAGCCAATACCAGACTATCTCTTCCCTTCCCATCCAGGGTTCCTCCCACCATATAGACACACATTTAATATTATTTCAGCCAATAGGCATTAACAACACATTGCTCTCTCAAAGCTATGTCCTTGAAAATGGCTCCATCTGTGGGACGGGGAGTATATTCCAAAGGTAGAAAAGATAGTGAGGAGCTTCTGTTCATCTGGGTCCTACTCACAGGTCAACCAGCAGTCATGTCCTCACAATTATTTACTCCAACAGGAAGTAAGAGCTACACATATCTAGGTCTAGCCACTGCAATGAAAAATATAGGGGCACCTGGGTGGCTCAGTGGGTTAAGCCTCTGCCTTCAGCTCAGGTCATGATCCTGGGATTGAGCCAGGCATCAGGCTCTCTGCTCAGCGGGGAGCCTGCTTCCCTCTCTCTCTCTCTCTGCCTGCCTCTCTGCCTAATTGTAATCTCTGTCAAATTAATAAATAAAGTCTTTTTTAAAAAAAGAAAAATATATATCAAACCAGGGACCATGATACCCCCATAAAAGCCCATGAGGTCACTGCATGGCCTGAAACAACAGTTATTTTCCCAGTGATCTATGGGGATAAACTGGCTATCTGTGTGTGTGTGTGTGTGTGTGTGTGTGTGTGTGTGTGTGTGAGCATACCAGAAATTCTTGTATTCAGAAACATCACTAGGTACTAGGTATGTACAAAGAAAAACAGCCTACCAAGCACCTTGTCTTGGGCCCCCAAATTCTCAGGTTCACATTTCACTAAAAGAAGAAGGGGGGGAGAGGAGGAGGAGGAGAAGGAAAAGAAGGAGGAGGAGGAGGAGGTAGGGAGAGAAGGAGGAAGGGAGGAGGGGGAAGAGGAAGAAGAAGAAAAAACCGGAGTCTCATCAACCCCAGGAGGACTCTGGCTCCATCTACATAAAATATGATTCAAAAGTCATTAGAAGCTTCAATTCTTAGAATGGAAGGCTCTTTCTGAAAGAACCTGGCCCCAAAACCTTACCAATTTTTATAAACAGAGCTGTTCTGGGAATTGATAAATTTTTCAGTCATGGAGTTGAGTGGAAGACGAATGTTCTAATGTCAACCCTGCCCAGTATGATCTCAAATGCAACTTTCTGGAAAGAAATGTAAACAAGCCATTGACAACCTAATAGGATATTTTCTTCATCCTAAAAAAAAGAGTATGATTTTTTTTTCACTTTGGGTTTCCTAACCAGTCCAGGGTGCATGATCCAAATTCTGTGAAGTTGATTCATGGTCAATGATGACAAGTAAAGAAAACAATGGTTATTTGAAGAAGTAGAAAAGCACAAGTGATTTCCCTTGGGAGAAAGGGAAAAAGATGATTTGATGGGGAGTTGTTATTTCCCCATGATGCCTGCTCATGCACCTTATAAAGACCAGAGGAGGAAGAAGAGCAACTCCCTATTACCTAGTGTATGGGAATGGGTAGGAGATATGGAGCACCTGCCATTGGTCTGGAAGGTCAAGAAATGGAGGCTTCTGGTGCAGGGGGAAGGCAGTGCAACCACCAAAATGGTTCCTCTGTTTCATCCCACTTCTCTGATCCAAATAACCTCCAGTCCAGGTAAAGAGCAAAGGAACAAGCACAGAAGCTTATTTAAATGACTGAGTTATAGGTGCACCTGGTCTCCAAAGGCAAAGAAAACAAAAGCAAAAATGAACTTTTGGGACTTCATCAAGATCCAAAGCTTCTGCACAGCAAAGGAAACAGTCAACAAAACAAAGAGGCAACCCAAAGAATGGGAGAAGATATTCACAAATGACACCACAAGGTCACAGACAAAGGGCTGATATCCAAGATCTATAAAGAACTCCTCAAATTCAGCACCCCAAAAAACCAGATAATCATATCAAAAAAATGGGCAGAAGACATGGCAGACACTTCTCCAAAGAAGACATATGAATGGCTAATAGACACATGAAAAAAATGTTCATCTCCATTAGCCCATGATTCAAATTCAAATCAAACAGACGAATGGATAAGGAAGATGTGGTCCATATACACTATGGAGTATGATGCCTCCATCAGAAAGGATGAATCCCCAACTTTTGTATCAACATGGATGGGACTGGAAGAGATTATGCTGAGTGAAGCAGAGAGAGTCAAGTTACCATATGGTTTCACTTATTTGTGGAATATAACAAATAACATAGAGGACATGAGAAGATGGAGAGAAGGGAGTTGAGGGAAATTGGAGGGGGAATGAAACATGAGAGACTATGGACTCTAAAAAACAATCTGAGCATTTTGAAGGGGTGGGGGGTGGGAAGTTGGGGGAGCCTGGTGGTGGGTATTATGGAGGGC